>JANAVB010002800.1:3874135-3966635 GCA_029216955.1 Iris pallida
GATTGCAAGTTCGAAAGATAAGAATCCTATAATAGGGGACATGTGTTTCTACGGGTTATCACAGAAATATGGGAGCTTGATTATCACACTTTCAAAATTCCAGTATTTAAGTGCGACTGGGTCGATAGTAAGGGTGTTAAGGTTGTTGAACTTGGTTTCACATTGGTGGACCTTAATCGAGTTGGGTACAAATCAAATTCTTTGTTTTAGCTTCACAGGCCATGCAAGTATTTTATATAAAAGACCAACTTGATCCTCAATGGTCTGTTGTTTTCCATGGGTCAAAAAGACTATATGCACAAAGAAGATGATGAAGACCTGGACAATACAATGGAACATCATCGTTTGCTAATGCATCGATGAATACTGATATATTATTATGTTGGGGATGATGATAATATGTGTTATAAAAGAGTAGGTTGTGAAGGGGATTGGGTTGATAAGTAAATGTTGGACACAAGTTTCTTATCATATGTGACATTAATGATTTTTTTTTGAACTCAACGATTACTTCAACCTATTTTTACTGATATCTATCCACTTACTTTGTTAGACATATATTGTAAAATCTCCTCTACTTATTTCTTTGACATATATAGTTTGATCCAACATGTTTGCGTATTATTTCATAGCCTTTTTCGGCCTCCTTGCAGACATCAAGCATGCCTATATGACACCTTCCAAAAATAAAAAAAGAGGTCATCAAAAGAGGTATGCACCATATTATGTGATATAGTATTTGGTAAGTGTTGTCTATCAAAAGAGGTATGCATCATTTTTTTTTCTGGTAAGTGTTGTTCCTGAGACATATATTGGGATTCTGACACAATATTTGGGAAATGGATGTTTGGTTTTTAACTAGGTTTGTAACAGGTTTAGTTGTGAATTGAAATCTTTGGAGGGAGACACACAAACACAGACATCATATTATTTTTTGTTTTGTATGATCCAGTAGCGACGCCAATCAGAGAGCCACTTAGGCATTATCCTCCTAATCAAGTTAGCTTTTTGTCACATGCTTGTCTTTGTCACATGTTATAGAGATGAACCCTCCCCAAGGGAAGGAAGTACAAAAAAAGCAAGCAAGAGGTCCTACAAAAATGGAGAAAACTATCAAGCGAAGAATGACAATGAAAAAAATTGTCACATTCAATGAGGCCGGACAGCCTATTGGGGACTGGTACAGAATGTGTTAGCTTGATTGGGGTCATTGCACGTTCTATGATACCCATTACTTATGACGATTGGCGAAAAGTCCCTCAAAATATTAAACAATGCATGGTCGTCAGTAGAGGTAACTTTTATTTATGTAGAAAAAATTATTTTGAGTTCATTTATTACTACTTAGGTTCTAAACTGCAGTAATCTTCATATGCAGCAATCTTTTTTCCTTGATCCAAGAGCTAAAAAAATTTAATACAAACAATGGGTGTTGCATCAAAATCATTCCGCATACATTGACAGCTTATGTTCTTGCAAATATGGACAAACTTGCAGTTCTTCGAAATCCCCCTCCATACTTTGATTTTTTCAATCAAGTGAATGGTCCAAGTTTGTGGCAACTCGTCTTTCTAACGACTTTCAGGTATCGTAGTGTAATTATGTTTTAACTTTGCCACATCAGAAATTCTTACTTACTGTAAGCAAATTCATTATCATTTCAGTCCCGGCGCAAAGTGCAACAAAGCCGGAGAATGAAGTATGTATATAACCATAGGCTAAGCCAAAAAAGGCTATGCCGGTTTAAGAGAAAAATTGTAAGTGATCTCATTTTAAATTTGAAGTCAGTATTGAGTTTTATATATCTCATTTTGAATTTTAAGTTAGTATTGGAGTTTATATAATGACTTTTTCAAAAAAAAAAAAAAAATGGCACATATTTTTGAGGACCAAGTAGACCGCTGTCTATTTGGAAGCTAGTTCGGAAGAAGCAAAAGTGGGATGTAGCACAAGTTCAACAAAAAAAATAGTAGGGGTTGATAATAGATGCTAATGAAGGTGATCCATCGAGTTATGATCCAGTCACACAAGCAATGGTGGATAAAATTATAAGCAAATCTCAACTGTATTTCATTTCATTCTTCTTGCACAACTTCATATTAAGATGCTAACCTAAATTCATTCTTTTTATAGGATGAAGTGAAAAAAAAAATTCTAGACAGTTGTTGATTCCTCAAAGCATAGATGCTTTTGGATATGCAATGGAGAGGCCCGAGCACGGTGGTCGTGTTACGACAATGGGGAAATATGTCACCCCAAGATCTTTTTTCAACTCTCCTAAGACTCCGACTGCCTGGGAGGAGGAGAAAAAGTAGTTGCTTGATGAGATTGAGAGAAAAAATAAGATGATAAACAGCTACTTTCACGAGGTCTCTGTGCTCACCATTATCCGATACCGGTTTCAACTTTCCAATTCCTCCAGTCCCTACCGTTAATGCACCGAGTTATGCCTCCGATGGTTCGCAGAGGACAAGGATGATGAATCAAGTTTATTTCATCCCTTCTTTCAATTTTAGTGTAAAGTAGACACACACTATTTACTTCACCAAGGTTCAAAGTATCGGTATCGAATCAGTATTGGACCATTCCTATGAGTATCAGGATCGGCGGTATCGGTCAGTATCGGGTATCGGTCGGTATCGTATCGTGACTACCAAACCGTATCGGTATCGACAGTATCGGATCGGTATCACCCGATACCGCGAACTATGACTTCAACTTTTCTTCTATTTGTTTTTTTCTAGAAAGTTTGGACTTCTCTGTCTACTTGAACTTTTCTGAACACTATCTACTTGAGCACTATCTATTGCATTTTTTTACTTGAACTTTTCTGGAAAGTTGGACTTTCTGTACCTACTTGAATCCGTATCTACTTTTTAATACCAGTATCTACTTTTCTGAAAAGGTTGTAATGAAAAATCTCCTCTCCAAACTGATCAAGATATGGATGTAGATGCAACAAAACCTAGCCCGAAGAGTAAAACAAAGGTACTACATGCCAGTTTCTTTATTCTTGAAATCCTAGTAAAATGGAAGTAATAAAGGGACATACAATTTTCTATATGCTTTCTTTTAAAAAGGTAGAAGCTTGCCAATTGGCTGTGGGTTCCATCGACAATATTGTTGCCAAAGGAACCATTATGGAATACAAGCCCCCCAATGTTATTGTGTCCATCGAATTGGTATTGGACGAGGATGTTGCTTCCTATTCCACCTGAAGATATCCCTGTAACTAAGATTAAGGATGCTATTGGATATCACATACTTTGGCCAACCGATTTAGTTCTTCATGGTACTCTAATTAGAGAGTAGTCAATATTTATTTAGAAGTTCTTGTATAAATATCATATTATTTAAGTCTTCTACATTTTTACTCTGAAAATGTGTTGTATTTTAGGCATCCAAGGTGGACAAGGAAGCTCCCAATGAGCAAAGGAACACGCCAACTAAAGTTAAAACTCCAACAAGGGCTTCCACAGAATTCTAAGGTCATTCAAAAATCCTCCGGAATGGACTGCTTTGCTAAACTGGTACAACGCTTGATCGTTGAAAAAACTGTAATTTCGGTACCACTTCCTGGCGAATTATTTAATACCGCAACCGTTGCAATTCTGTTCGAGGAGGATTTCAAAATTTTATTAAAATGCGTGCCCTATCATCTAATTGCGTCCAAATATACATAAGGTAATTGAATACTTTGCTTTTCAAATTTTTGTTATTACATTAATAAGTTGATCTAAATAATCTGCAAACTACATATATAGGTTGTTGTACATTCGTTTGAAGGAGGTAAACCTTGTCGAGGATGTTTGCTTCATTAATCCGAGAATAGTCTGCGTCTGGTTTGAAAGACGTTCTTGGAACGCGGGATGCAAGGGCACGACATATTTGTAACAGTTTGATATCTCGAAAAGGAAGTCGACTTGTTTTCTTGCCATACAACCCTAGGTAATACATTTTCTTACTTATTTTTCTTCTACAATTTCTCACTAACTCGATAACTTGTATATATCTGGGTGTATATGGTGTTACAGTTTTCATTGGGTTTTGGTTGTCATTGACCTGTCACTAATGAAAGCATATTATTTGGACTCTTTGAGGAGTTACGTCCAAGACGATCTTCAGTACATTGTAACAAGGTATGCATCAATATTTGTACCATATTTTAGAAATTTCACAACTACAGTTAATGTACTAATTAGATGATTCAGTAATGACTATTAATATTATCCACTTTAATTTGCTTATAGTGGACTTCGGATGTTTCATGCTCAAATGGAAAAGCAAGTCAAAAAGTTTAAATTGAACTGGATAACAATTAAGGTACAATATATTTCTCTCATGTAAATGTAAATGAAAAATAAATACAAGTTTGTAAGGACTTTGCTTAATTTTCTATGATTAGGCGCCACAACAAGCCGGCTCTGTGGAATGTGGGTACTATGTGATGAGATTTATGAAGGAGATGCATCTGATCGAACCTTACTTAATCCAAAGGTGATGTTTTTCTAAATCGACATGTATATTTAGATATATATATATATCATGACAGTAACAGTTTTATTTTCTTCTATTTACAAACAGTACAATCAAAAGAAGACTACAATTTTGAAAAATTAATGAAGTTCGTACAGAGTGGATGGAACATGTTTCACAGTTCCTTAACTAACAAATCATCGCAGGTAATTTTAGACTATCTACAGTGAATCTATAGTTTAACAATTTCGAAGAAATGTTTTCATTATGGAGTTTTATGATGGCACTCTATTTCCATTTGTTTGCCTACTAGCTATTTTGTTTAATGAGTCTATAGTTTAACGAGTTTAAGTATTTCTAAATTAAATGATCTGGAAACTATATTTCATGATATCGGAATCAGACTCGGTATCGGACTATTCTTATGAGTATTGGTATCGGTGATATCGGTAGTACAATATTATAACCTCTTTAAACCATGATACTAACCTCATTAATCGAGACATGCCAAACCGTTATCGGTATCGACCGGTATCAATCGGGATATACCAAACCGTATCGGTATTGGCCGTAACGGATCGGTATCGGCCGATATTTTAAACCATGCTAGTTAACTGTGTATCAGATGACAGAAAGAAAACATCAAATTTGTATAGCAAAAAAATTTACCCATAAAATTCTAAAACAAAGAATAAGGAGGTTATAATATTAGTACTACAAGAATTGACGATTAGAGAAACAATTAGCCATTTTTTAGTGGACAAAACAATGATAAGTCATTTATCATTGTTTTGTCCACTAAAAAATGGGTAATTGTTTCTCTAATCGTCAATTCTTGTAGTACTAATATTATAACCTCCTTAGTCTTTGTTTTAGAATTTTATGGGTAAATTTTTTTGCTATACAAATTTGATGTTTTCTTTCTGTCATCTGATACACAATTAACTAGTATTGATGTCAAATGATCAATTTTGTAAACAAACTTATATGCTTCTCTGGATGTTGGCAAGTTTCTGGAGAGTTATGAGGTGTCCAACAAAAATATGGGATCTTGAGTCTGAAACTCTTCGAGTGATTGTCATAAAGGCAAACTTCTTTCTCTTGACTCTCAATGGTTTTGTGGAATTGAGATATTGTGTGAAATTTGTGAATAATAATTTAAGGGTGGTTCATCTCAGATTGATATGATAAAGAAACCTGACAAATTTTCTTGCTTAAGTATTCACAAGTTGTAACATTGGTGTATATGTATGTAGATTCTCAAATAGGTACAATGTAGTCACACATGTTACACGAATACGGTTACGGGTATGGGTACAGACATAGGGACACCAGTTTCCTGTGCAACATGGATGACATTGATCAAATGTTTCTGTGCTGTTTGGTCAAAGGAGAACCAATACTTGGTTATTTCAGTATCGCATCTTTCTGTTGCAGTTTCGAATTATATATTTCAATTATAGTGAGAAACTTTACATGATTGACAATTTAGCTAGCCTTCAGATTCTTTACATGATTTATACATGTTTGTGAATTATAGTTTCAATATGGCTAGCCTTGCAGTTCTTCTCAAGTGATTCAAATTGTCTCGAGTTGTATTGATAATCCTGTAATAGTAAGTTGATACTTTGTGTTCTTATTCTCTCAGGAACTTGCTGAAAAATGAAGGGTAGATGCATGCTATGAATAGGAGAATATTGTGGATATGGAGGGATGTGCTCCGATATGGTTTGCTACTTTCTTTGTTTCATTTTGTAGTTTTGGTGGATTATGTTTCGTGGCTGTGACAAGTGATGGTTGTTTGTGGTTTGGATGTCTAAGTTGTATGGAAACAACAGATGTGGGATGTGTATTTTATGGTTGGATTATGTCGTGGTTGGACAAGTGAAGAATACATGTGGTGGGATGTGTATTGGAAGTTTTTGTTGTATGAACAATACAGTTTGTTAATATAAAATTTAGGTTTTATAGTAATTTGATGTGTGCAGCTTCTGGATTGATATAATGTGTGGTTGATTAATATTAAATGATTCTTGACGAAATTTTGGCATGCTTATCTTGACGGTACTCTGGATAGCTTCTCTTGACGGTTGTCATACGTCAACTTTAATTCATATCATGCTGCACAATATAGCCGTAAATTAGTGCTTTTCATGACGGATTTTGTCCGTCAAAACAAATGCTCTTATTGACGGCTAAAGACCGTCAACTAGGCCGGAGTCAAGAAATGTTTTTGCCTATGTTGACGGTTGCTAAAAATAGCTATCTTGACGGCTAAAAATTGTAACGCCCAGAACCAGAATACTGGAGAGCGGGGGCGTACATAACCAGCTACGTATATTGAAGTGCAACCCACCTCACTATACGGTCACGGCTGTCTAGATACATGAGGGTTTAACTACAAGCCAACAGTCTCCTATGGTCGTGAACAACCCTATTGTCTCAATCTCAAGCAAGCATAATAGTTACAAGATATCAGAGCACCAATATATAATAGCAAGGCGTCCCATACATTACATATTGGATGATCATGAAGCTAGTCGTACAAAATGTCAAGACTAGAAAGAGTTCAGTCATACATGATCAACCTTAGGATCGGTCAATCATGTTACAGCCCTAGGCAGACAGTAAATAAAGGTGCAATACGAGCTAACACGTGCTCGCCGGCTAAACGCCTCAAAAGAATAATTTTTACAATAAAGTGGAAGGACAAAAAAAACTCACTCGTTGCCAGGGTTACGCCTGGTGGTCACCATCTGCTGGAAGACAGGTGAATCCTCTGGTGCTGCTCCGATATCTGGCCACACAAAACCAGCTGGGTCAGACCCCAGAAAGAGCAAGTGCCACAAAGGAGGCTTCACTTAGGAACTAAAACCAGCAAATCATAATAAATTATTAAAGATAGTAAATAAAGAACTGATAATAATAGAAATAACAACAGTAAACTGAGTACGAAGAACCATTCAAGTAGCCAGGTCACAACCCTTAAACCAAACAAGGACCAGGGTTGCAGCCCTTCACCTGAATAGAAACCTATCTCAAATACTATTGGTACAGGAACAATAAACGAAGAGATGACACAGAACTGCTCCGGGAGCCAGGTTACAACCCTTAAGCCAAACAAGGACCGGGGTTGTAACCCTTCGCCTGAACAGAACTGGACCCCTGATCTTTATTGCTAAGGCAAGTATAAAATCATGGTATTAAGGTAAGGTAAAACATGACGAACATGGCATGAGGTTGCAATAAGACAATAGACGAAGAGAGGACACAAAATTGCTCCGGGAGCCAGGTTACAACCCTTAAACCAAATAAGTACCGGGGTTGTAACCCTTCGCCTGAACAGAACTGGCCCCCCGATCGTTATTGTTAAGACAAGCATCAATAATCATGTCATGTCACAATCTTGCACAGATCAGGATAAGACTAAGCTGGAATAAACTCCATCCAATCATTCACGTCAATCAAGTACGGCTTGATACTTTTAACTAACTAGGGTTATCACAGGCCTAGTTACTAGCAAGATGCAATGAGATTACCCCAACAGCCACAAGCCATGCAGACCATCCGGTTATCCAGGTCGAATGTCCGTTTATGAAGAATGCAACACGTAACTTTGTGCTGGGAATGTGCCTTACTCGTCGGTAGGCTACAAGTCCACTTAATATGCCCAGATAACGGGATTGCCTGTAGCTGGAAATCTCTTCATGTCTACTGAATTATTCTAGTTTATTAGCCTTAGTCAATTACTGTAGGTATCCCTGACCGTGGTACTCAGGGATCCCTATCCTAGACATGATACAAGACAGTACTGGTTTATTTGTACAAACGCAAACGCCCAAGGTGTCTAGGTCATTCATACTTCACGTAAGGCTAGCTGTCGTAACAGCATGTCATGATATATCATGTCAGTTTGCTTGTCGAAAGTGTGCCACGGCGGGCCACTATCGTGCTCAGGAAATATGCCAAAATTTACATGACATAAACATATATAACATTTCAGTTTAATAATACTAATATTAATAATAATAAATAATAAATAAAGAGGACAAGACTTGAGGAGGGAGCCGTGCGGCAGAAAGCATGCGCACTTATGCGGCTGGGAATCAAGAGAAATTCATGCGTCTACGGAACTTCATGCGCTACGGAAGTTCATGCGACCACGGAAGTTCATGCGGCTACGAAACTTCATGCGGCCACGAAAATTCATGCGGCTACGGAACTTCATGCGGCCACGGAAGTTCATGCGGCTACGGAACTTCATGCGGCCACGGAAGTTCATGCGGCTACAGAAGTTCATGCGGCCACGGAAGTTCATGCGGCTACGAAACTTCATGCGGCCACGAAAGTTCATGCGGCTACGGAAGTTCATGCGGCTACGGAACTTCATGCGGCCATGAAAGTTCTGTCACGACCCGATCCCAAATTATTGGGTCGAATCGGATCATGTCCAGCCTGCACCGTTGTTGAGACGACGGCAGTAAGCTATATTCAGTAGTGAAACATATGCAGATAAAATTCTAACGAATATTAAATCTTTTATTCAATTTGAAAAGCCTAAAACAACATTCAATTATTACACTTGTTTCCAAAAGAAAAAAAATACTAATCCAGCTCTTAAGATTCTGGGGTTCCAAGTTCTGCGGGACCAGAGTTAGACATCAGATCCTCGACGACGCAATCACCTAAAAATGTTGGTCTCCAGTTAGAAGGGAGCAAAGTACAATTACGAATATCCAATAATTCAAATAATAATTTGAAATTTGCAATGTTAAACAATTTAAATACTTTAACAATATTTTCCAACAATTCTACAATCGAAAACAATATGATTTGAGTAGGCAACGAACTATGACCGGCTTGGGATGATTCAATTATATCCTAATGATACGGTCCGGCCTATCCTCGTGTATAGGAGGAATCAGCTCGCACAATCACAATATGGGGGTATTGGTCATAGACGCTACACTACTCCCCCAATATCCCGAGTCAATCAGATTCAATCAATGAGTCAATATTCAACTCTAGTAAAGAGTTCCACAATCAATACTAGTAGAGAGTTCCGTGTAGCAATGTGGTTTAAAATTGCAATAAAACAATTACTAGATAAATTACCAAATAGACATAACTGTCCTTGCCTTTGTTATTGTGACTGGATCGAGAGTCTGTACCGGGGAACTAGGTCAAACACTTCTCGAAATCCTACATTTGAGATTCCAGACTTAGAACCAAAGTTGAACCATATCTAGGTGTGCTAGTTGCTATCTCTAGAATTGATCCTAATCAAGTTTTAGTTTAATAATTAATTACCAGAAAAACCGTCTAATGTCATAAGATGCGTTCGTTGTCATTTATATGGAATAAACATGTTACTGGTTTAGTTGGAGAAAAATAGCAATTACCGTTATTTGGCAAAACTTTGTATTTTTGATAATATATATATAAAACTAGACTTTCTTTTAAATGAGAAATCATGGTTTGTTAAACTACCAATTTGTAATTTAATGTGAGAAAATCTCATTAATTTTTTTTTTATATCAAATAATATTTATTTTAATTCTACGCGTCTACGCTAAAACCAGCAAAACCAGAAAAAGAAAGAAAAAGCTATGCTACAATAATTACAGGCCACAGAGAAAGAAATAGAAAGCTGGGCTTATGCCCTTACAAATTATTTTACATAAATTGAAATAAAAGAAATATTTGTTAGCTCTTAAAATTGTCCTACAATTTAATTACAAAATAAAACTATTAAATTAAATTAAATTAAATTACGAGTCTCAGACTTGGTCCAATCGTCACAAAAATAGCTAATGCCTCAACGTCCGAAATCCCGGTTTCGTTTGCACTTAGCTCGGGCCCATTGACTGGTTTGGTCGTTGCCCAAAAATCCAAAATAATTTTTTCTTTTCCGAAAACCACTTTAAAATCATATAAATAAATTTTATAAAAATTCCAGCAGCATTCCCTCTATTTTCGGGATAACCCAAAATGGAAAATGTGCCTCAACATCCAATTTAAATCCCAAACCAGTGAAACCAATATATATAACTTTATATACAGAATACGTTCCCAGATGAATTCGAAAACCCAAATAAATCGGAAATCCCGAATACTAATCCAGAAACACCACAACACCATAAACCCTCAATTTATCTCAACGAACAATAAAACCAACATCGGAAAATCCACAGAAACAACCAAATAAAATCCAGAATGTTTCCGAAGAAAGTTCGAAATCCCGAAATAATCCCAAACCATCAGAACTCTTTCCGAAGAGTTCTCGGGAAAACCCGAAATCAACAGCAACTAAAACCACAAACAAAAATGTCAAGAATGGTTCCGAAATTCCCGAAACCATAACGTAACAGAAAACCGAATTCCCGAAGAGAATTCGAGGACCAATTTTATCACAGACAATTACGGGAGGGACGAACTACTGTGATTACACAGAAATTACCCAAACGACGGAATCCGAAGAGTAGCCTCGGACTCGAAACGAAAACGGGAACCCAAACACGGAACGACACAGCGGAACGGTGTCGAGCAGATGGGGACAGCAGCGGCGGGCAGGGGGCCACTCGGATCGGGCTGGCGTGCACAGAGGGGCGGCCGGGCCACGCGGGGTCGGGCGCCGGGGAGCGGCGGTCGGGGCTGGAATCGGCCTCGGGTCGGCGCTCGGGCGGAGGGGCGCTTGAGGGGGTGCGCCGGCCAGAGGGGTCGGCCAGGGTCGGGTTCGCCGGATCGGGCTAGGGATTTGGAGTAGGAGTTTGGGAAAAATAAATGGAGAAGATGATGATGGAAATGGGAATGGTGTGGAGGGGTTTTATAGGAAGGGAAGAGTGGGGGTTACCTAGAGGGGAGGTGAACGCCGGGGAGGTGGACGGGCGCCGATTTCGGCGGTTCGGAAATGGGGAGTCGGCCATAGCCGAAGCTACTTTCGGTTCCAACAGGAAGATTAAAGGATGAAAGAGAGAGCTATATTAGAATGAGACATTCATTCTGATGAATGACTAAAGTTAATGGCTATTGTATTTAGTTATTGGTTTCATTAGAAGTGGGCTATTGGGTTGTAAATGGTTTAGTAAGGGCTTTAGTAAAAATGGGTTGGGTTTTGGTAATCATAACATAGTTTGTGGGCTTTTATGCCATAGGCTAAAAATGGGCTCAATATTTTGGGCTATAAATTAAAATTATTCTTTTAAGAAAAATGATAAATAAATATTTGTAACATTAAAATTAATAATAAAAATGTTTTTAGAGTCAGATTGGGTTCGGGTCTGGCCGAGACAGTCAAAGGCCCAGTGTAATTATTTTGAAAAGAATTTTACATTTTAAATAATAATACTAAAACATAATTAAATAATAAAAATTGAAATTAGAAAAATTGCGGATTTCACAACCTTCCCTCCTTAGAAAATTTCGTCCTCAAAATTTAAAGGGCAGGGTCAGGGTTTTAATCATGCAATCATGCCTGAAATCAGTTTGGACATTTTCCTTAACAGTCTTATGCCCAAGTAGGTTAACAATCCCAAAACTCATCTAATACTATCATTAATTTTTATCACTATTTAATTTACATTCTTCCCTCCTTAGAAATAATGTTATTCTCCATGATTAGTAAATTCGATTCCATTCCTAAATTGCCAATCACCTTTTTGTCTTCTATATTTTCAATCTTGAACACATCTCATATTCATGCAATATGTATTTCTCCAACTTGCTAATATATTCAATTTAATTCTATGATTTGATACTCCTAGTCTTTAATACTTCAATGTCAAGCCTTGGTGCCCAATATCATATCTAAAATCCTACACCACGTTTTAATATTCCGATTTGTCACGATCCATTTCTTTCTCATAGATGATCATTACTGTGATTTAACTATCATGTATATATCTTCATTTTCCGATTTGATCTCAAACTCTCTATGAAATCACATTAAGCTCAATTCCTTTATTTAACTAAACTTTCTCAAAATAAATCTTATTACATCTTTCCAAAATCTTTCCATTTTTTTTAATCCTGGCTTTTATACAATTGTCATCCTCGCTTAGTTACACCTTTAAGTCCAAATTCTTTTCTTATTTTGATCATCGATTTATCATGCGTCTTCCTAAAATGTATCCTCATGCTTGTCATTTAACCACCTCTAACCTAAATATCAATTTGCTTTGGTATTCACATCATTAATTATCTCTTTCTTAATGTAAATTTAAATCACATATATTCATATTCATCTCATTTTTATCCGTAACTCATGTACTCTAGAAATCCATGTTATAAACTATTCTAAATTTACATCATTAGACAGAATCAGATTCGAAGCATGATTGCTAGGTATAAAGATAAATATCAGCATGTTTTAAAAATTATCTGAGATAGAGTTAGAATATTTGTTGTGATCAAAAATCATTTTACACGAGTAAAATCGAGGTATAAATTAAATAATCATAACAAGTTTAAAGTTTTAAATGAGATCAATAAAATAGAAAGGTCAAAAGAATACGACATCATAATTTATTTGAGAACAAAAGATAATGTAATTTTCCGAAATGAGGGACAATTTTTTAATTCAAATGGGATGAGGTATGAAGTTTGACTCAGGAAGAATCAACAAATTGTATGATTTTAAGATAGTGAAGGTGATTAAAATAGCCATGACAAGAAATAATTCGATAGATCATTTCTGGAGGTGGGAGTAAGTGCTAGGATACAAATCCTCAAATGATTAAAGATAACCATGATATGAATACAGCCTTATTAATATTCGAAAACCAATTATTTTCAAGTCACTTTGTTTCAAATTCATGCCTCACAGTGTGCACCTGACTGCAATAATTTTTGACTCCATAACTTGAATAATTTAGTTTACCGAGTAATCTTCCAACTTTATCCATTTCATGGCTAAGAAAATAGAACAAAGTTTCAATAATATTTGGAAACCTAACGATTACCTGTCATTATTTCAACTTAGAGTTTATGCCTCGCCAGTACACAACTAGCTGCAGTAAACTTGCAGTTTTCATAATTCAGATAAATGACTATCACGTAAATGTGCGGAGTCATGTTAGGTTGCTAAATATTTCCTCAGCTTTGTCCATGTGAATTTCAGAGGAATTTCAAAAATTCAAACGAGTTTAAAGTTCTAAACATGATGGAAAATATGGATACTATTCTTCTGAGATCAAGGGATTTATCAAAATATGTGTTTGAGATTCAAGAGACTGGGGCTAAAATCAAGAGGAGTATCTGTTCTCGATTTTCTTTTCCAAAGATGAAACGATCAACCTTGATTTGAATAATTGAGTCAAACACTAGATAAGATAGAAGCATCACAGATTTGGATTAAGTAAGAAAAACCAATGAAAAATATTAACGACAAATCACTCAGGAATACAAAATTATTTTGAGAAGAATAATTTCATAACTAAGAAAAGTTGGAAATTTGAGAGAAGGTAAGTCTTGATTCAAGGAAATCAAATTGAAATTGTCTAGTAACGCCAAGAAATTAAATAGCTTTGGGACAGCTAAAAATTCCTCGACTAAAGGAAATTTAACAATAGAATGGATTCAAAATGTGATCAATTTTTGACCGTTCCTGCTTCATGATCATAAAGCTTTCTAGGCCTTGATTTGATCAAGAAATTGCATAGAGAGAGTAGGGTTTTAAGATGAGTGGAGGAAGTCAACAGATGAGAATATTCTCGGTCTTTGGAATAACTTAGGAGATAACAATCAATATTGAAATTGAAAATAACTCCTTTAAGAGAATCATGAACTGACTAAACTGAACTTAATTCTTCTGGCAATAACTGACCTTGAGGTTTAATGGTCCCAGAAGAATTTAATTCAGGATTGATTCCGAGAAAGTCAGTCAATTGGAAAGGAGATCAAGGCAAAAGATTGATGATGGTTATGGATATATATTGGGTATAAGAATTTATCATGGTTGCTAAGAGAATTCGAAATTCTACATATCGAACGAATCATGATTTCAATTAAAGGTAGAGAAATGAAGAATTCAAAATTTAGGTTTGATAAAGAAGAAGAAGACCAAAGAATTCAATCTTATTCCAAAAGAATATGAATCCTAAGGTATACTAGAACCTAAAAATTATGGTAGGAATAATCTCGAAAGTCATGGGACACTCAAAGGTACAGTCAGCCTAATCTAGATAAGGTTTAGGTACAAACACAAACAAGGTATCCTACGAATCTATAAGCAGACAAAAATAGATATTTAAGTGAATAATTTTCGGCCCTATAATGTAACATGGTGTATATCATCTAAGTGTTCTAGTTGTTTCTAAAGTCTGTTTTCCTAAAGTCTCAACTATCCCTAGGTCAAGTTACAGAACTGCGCGATGGTCTAGACTAAGTTGACTAGACCAATTTACAGATATGACCTGCATGGGCCACCACTAAAAATGTCACGATTCGATCCCAATTGTTGGGTCGAATCGGATCATGCCCAGCCTGCACCGTTGTTGAGACGACGGCAGTAAGCTGTATTCAGTAGTGAAACATATGCAGATAAAATTCTAACGAATATAAAATCTTTTATTCAATTTGAAAAGCCTGAAATACAACAAACATTAATACAACATTCAATTATTACTTGTTTCCAAAAGAAAAATAAATACTAATCCAGCTCTTAAGATTCTGGGGTTCCAAGTTCTGCGGGACCAGAGTTAGACATCAGATCCTCGACGACGCAATCACCAAAAGATGTTGGTCTCCAGTCAGAGGGAGCAAAGTACAATTACGAATATCCAATAATTCAAATAATAATTTGAAATTTGCAATGTTAAACAATTTGAAATACTCTAACAATATTTTCCAACAATTCTACAATCGAAAATAATGTGATTTGAGTAGGCAACGAACTATGACCGGCTTGGGATGATTCAATTATATCATAATGATACGATCCGGCCTATCCTCGTGTATAGGAGGAATCAGCTCGCACAATCAATGCAATATGGGGGTATTGGTCATAGACGCTACACTACTCCCCCAATATCCCGAGTCAATCAGATTCAATCAATGAGTCAATATTCGAACTCTAGTAAAGAGTTCCACAATCAATACTCTAGGAGAGAGTTCCATGTAGCAATGTGGTTAAAATTGCAATAAAACAATTACTAGATAAATTACCAAATAGACATAACTGCACTTGCCTTTGTTATTGTGACAGGATCGAGAGTCTGTACCGGGGAGCTAGGTCAAACACTTTCCTCGAAATCCTACATTTGAGATTCCAGACTTAGAACCAAAGTTGAACCATATCTAGGTGTGCTAGTTGCAATCTCTAGAATTGATCCTAATCAAGTTTTAGTTTAATAATTAATTACCAGAAAAATCGTCTAATGTCATAAGATGCGTTTGTTGTCATTTATATAGAATAAACATGTTACTGGTTTAGTTGGAGAAAAATAGCAATTACCGGTTATTTGGCAAAACTTTGTATTTTTGATAATATATATATAAAACTAGACTTTCTTTTAAATGAGAAATCATGAGTTTGTTAAACTACCAATTTGTAATTTAATGTGAGAAAGTCTCATTAATTTAATTTTTTTATATCAAATAATATTTATTTTAATTCTACGCGTCTACGCTAAAACCAGCAAAACCAGAAAAAGAAAGAAAAAGCTATGCTACAATAATTACAGGCCACAGAGAAAGAAATAGAAAAGCTGGGCTTATGCCCTTACAAATTATTTTACATAAATTGAAATAAGAAAAATATTTGTTAGCTCTTAAAATTGTCCTACAATTTAATTACAAAATAAAACTATTAAATTAATTAAATTAAATTAAATTACGAGTCTCAGACTTGGTCCAATCGTCACAAAAATAGCTAATGCCTCAACGTCCGGAAATCCGGTTTCGTTTGCACTTAGCTCGGGCCCATTGACTGGTTTGGTCGTTGCCCAAAAATCCAAAATAATTTTTTTCTTTTCCGAAAACCACTTTAAAATCATATAAATAAATTTTATAAAAATTCTGGCAGCATTCCCTCTATTTTCGGGATAACCCAAAACTGGGAAAATGTGCCTCAACATCCAATTTAAATCCCAAACCAGTGAAACCAAATATATATAACTTTATATACAGAGAATACGTTCCCGAGATGAATTCGGAAAACCCGAAATAAATCGAAAATCCCGAATACTAATCCAGAAACACCACAAACCATAAACCCTCAATTTATCTCAACGGAACAATAAAACCAACATCGAAAAATCCACAGAAACAACCAAATAAAATCCAGAATGTTTTCGAAAAAAGTTCGAAAATCCCAAAATAATCCCAAACCATCAGAACTCTTTCCGAAGAGTTCTCGGGAAAACCCGAAATCAACAGCAACTAAAAACCACAGAACAAAAATGTCAAGAATGGTTCCGAAATTCCCGAAAACCATAACGTAACAGAAAACCAAATTCTCGAAGAGAATTCGAGGACCAATTTCATCACAGACAATTATGGGAGGGATAAACTACTGTGATTACACAGAAATTATCCAAACGACGGAATCCGAAGAGTAGCCTCGGACTCGAAACGAAAACAGGAATCCACGGAACACGGAATGACACAACGGAACGGTGTCGAGCTGATGGAGACAGCAGCGACGGGCAAGGGGCCACTCGGATCGGGCTGGCGTGCACAGAGGGGCCGGCCGGGGAGCCACGCGGGGTCGGGCGCCGGGGAGCGGCAGTCGGGGCTGGAATCGGCCTCGGGGGTCGACGCTCGGGCGGAGGGGCGCTTGAGGGGGTGTGCCGGCCAGAGGGGTCGGCCAGGGGTCGGGTTCGCCGAATCAGGCTAGGGATTTGGAGTAGGAGTTTGGGGAAAAATAAATGGAGAAGGTGATGATGGAAATGGAAATGGTGTGGAGGGGTTTTATAGGAAGGAAAGAGTAGGGGTTACCTAGAGGGGAGGTGAACGGCCGACCGGGAGGTGGACGGGCGCCGGTTTCCGACGGTTCGGGAAATGGGGAGCCGGCCATAGCCGAAGCTACTTTCGGTTCCAACTGGAAGATTAAAGGATGAAAGAGAGAAAGCTATATTAATGAATGAGACATTCATTCTGATGAATGACCTAAAGTTAATGGCTATTGTATTTAGTTTTTGGGTTTCATTAGAAGTGGGCTATTGGGTTGTAAATGGTTTAGTAAGGGCTTTAGTAAAAATGGGTTGGGTTTTGGTAATCATAACATAGTTTGTGGGCTTTTATGCCATAGGCTAAAAATGGGCTCAATATTTTGGGCTATAAATTAAAATTATTCTTTTAAGAAAAAGTGATAAATAAATATTTGTAACATTAAAATTAATATAAAAAAATGTTTTTAGAGTCAGATTGGGTTCGGGTCTGGCCGAGACAGTCAAAAGGCCCAGTGTAATTATTTTGAAAAGAATTTTACATTTTAAATAATAATACTAAACACAATTAAATAATAAAAATTGAAATTAGAAAAATTGCGGATTTCACAAGTTCATGCGGCTACGGAACTTCATGCGGCCACGAAAGTTCATGCGGGTGCGGAACTTCATGCGGCCATGGAAATTCATACGGCCACGGAAGTTCATGCGGCTACGGAACTTCATGCGGCCACGAAAGTTCATGCGGCTACGGAACTTCATGCGGCTACGGAACTTCATGCGGCCACGAAACTTTATGCGGCTACGGAAGTTCATTGCGGCTACGGAACTTCATGCGGCCACGGAAGTTCATGCGGCTACGTAACTGTTCTTCTTCTCTATTATTCCGAGAAGAAGAACCATGCAAGCCATGGCTTTCAAGCTTCATAAACCTTCATCTAGGGTCCAAATCCGAACTTCCATAGGTCAAAATGGGACAGAATGAAATTTTCTACAACATGGAACCATTAAAACTTGGAAATAACAATGCTAAGTTGATCAAAACCCAAAAAATCCAAAAATACTATAAACTTATATCTACACAAATTGAGCCATGAAAATTAGAAATGCTAAGTACTAAAGTGTGTTAGAATCTCGAGAGAAAGAGAATGGAACAATAAAAACGAAGTTCCTCCATGAAGCAAGCTACACTTGCCTAAGCTCTCTCTCTCCCTCCTGGTGGTTGAAGAAGTAATGGTAGAGAAGAAGTAGTAAATAAAGAGAGAGAATGGGTTAATAAAGGATGATGGTGGTGGTAGGTAAGGGTTCTCCCCTTGGTTCATGATGAACCAAGGCAACCCAAGCCTAGCCGAACCAACCCAAAATAGACCAAGCCATGTAATGCCAAGATAAGCCAAGCAAAAAATCATGCAATACAAGATAAAATACGTACACGTATTTCAAAATACGTAATACGAACTATAGGCATTACAACTCTACCCACCTTAAAAGAATTTCGTCCTCGAAATTTAATTAAGAGGCTAGAGGGACAAGAACAAGCTATACTATTCACATGCAAGCTATACTAATCGAGCAATCCAGTAATTATTCATGTAAGCAAGGAATCGAAGGCATGAGACATAAGAAAGATATTATACCTCACGAGTCAAACAGGTCGGAATATCGCGATCGGATATCATCCTCACGCTCCCACGTTGACTCACCCAAAGAGTTATGATCCCTAGCAACTCGAACTAATTTGATAGTCTTGTTCTTGAGTGTCTTCTCTCTTCAGTCCAATATAGACACGGGCCTCTTTTCATACGAAAGGTTGGTACCAACAACCAATTCCGAATGATCCAGGATGTGGCTCGGGTCCGGAATATACCGTCGCAGTTGGGATACATGGAACATATTATGCACCTCACGTAGCGACGGCAGAAGAGGGAGACGATAGGATACATCTTCTACTCGCTCCAGAATATCGAACGGTCCTATATACCTAGGACTAAGCTTTTTTCGTACGCCGAAACGAATGACGCCACGATTAGGCAAAATCCTCAGGAATATATGGTCACCGACTAGAATTCAAGGGGTCGTCGATGAGAATCGGTCCAATGATGCTGGCAATCTTGGACAACTCGAAGATGGTCTCTGACTCTCCTGACCACTTCAACGGTCTAAGCAATCATTTTTGGACCGAGCATCTGTCTCTCTCCGATATCGTCCCATGCTAGCGGGTATCGGCACTTCCTACCATACAGTGCCTCGAACGGTGCCATCTGGATACTAGTTTGGAAACTATTATTGTACGAGAACTCTACCAGCTGTAGGTGATCTTCCCACGAACCACCAAAGTCGAGCGTACAAGATCTCAATATATCTTCGAGAGTCTGGATCGTGGCGTTCTGACTGGCCATCTGTCTGTGGGTGATATGCTGAGCTGAACTAGAGGCGAGTCCCCAAACTCTCTTGCAGGCTACGCCAAAAGTGTGATGTAAATCTAGAATCTCTGTCCGAGGTGATACTGACTGGTACACCATGCAATCTGACAATCTGTCGGAGATACATCTCTGCTAGCTGAGCCGTCGACTGACCAACTCTGAACGGGAGAAAGTGAGCCACCTTCGTGAGCCTGTCTATGACAACCCAAATAGCATCTCTGCCAGCCGGAGATCTAGGCAATCCAGTCACAAAATCTATGGTTATATGCTCCCACTTTCATTCTGGAATTGGCAAGGGCTGAAGTAGTCCAGCTGGCCTCTGATGTTCAGCTTTAACTTGTTGGTAAACCAAACATCGAGAGACAAATCGGGCTATCTCCCTCTTCATGTTATTCCACCAAAAGTGCTGACGAATATCTCGGTACATCTTCGTACCGCCGGGATGAATGGAATATTGTGAACTGTGAGCCTCTGCCATGAACTCCTATCTGATATCTCTACTGGGTACACAAAGACACTTCCTATGTCGAAGTGTACCGTCTTCATGGATACATAACTCTGGTCTTCGTTCTGCCTCACACTCTGCTCTGAGTCGCTGAAGCTTGGAATCTGCTAACTGTGCCATCCGGATCCTCTCGACTATAGTGGAATGAACTTGCATGCTGGCCATTAATGCCATACTGGAAGGGAGGACAACTTCTATACCCATCTTCTGAAGATCAGCTAACAGCTCTGGTTGTGCTGTTAGGAAATAAACTATGGCTCTCCTGCTCAATACATCTACAACAACGTTGGCCTTCCCTGGATGATACTGCAAGTTGAAATCATAATCCACAAGTAGCTCTAGCCACCTTTTCTGATGCATATTAAGATCCTTCTAAATGAAAACATACTTCATGCTTTTGTGGTCGGTGAAAATCTCTACCCTATCTCCATATAGGTAGTGCCTCCACAACTTAAGTGCAAACACTACTGCTGCCAGCTCCAAGTCATGGGTTGGATAATTCCTATCATGATTATGAAGTTGACGTGACGCATAAGCTATTACCTTTCCATGATGCATCAGAACACATCCTAAGCCTCTGCCTGAAGCATCACAATACACTGAGAATTCTCCGATTCCATCTGGAAGCGTGAGAATAGGAGTCGTCATCAAGCCTCGCTTCAACTTTTCAAAAGAATCCTGACATTCTACTGTCCAAGTAAACTGCATATCCTTACGGGTCAACTGGGTCAATGGCGCTGAAATCGGAGCAAAGTCTGAAACAAATCGTCGGTAGTAGCCGGCCAAGCCAAGAAAACTGCAAATTTCTGCCACTGTGCTGGTACCGACCACGTTTCAATGGTCACGATCTTCTGGGGATCCACTTCTACTCCTCCTCTGGTGATGATATAGCCCAAGTATGAAATGCGATCGAGCTAGAACTCGTATTTACTAAACTTGGCATACAACTGGTGCTCTCTGAGAATCTGGAGGACAACTCGGAGATGCTGCTCATGCTCCGCTACACTCTTGCTGTAGACCAGGATGTCATCTAGGAACACAATCATGAACTGATCCAAATAAGGCATGAAGATGCGATTCATGAGGTCCATGAATACAGCCGGCACATTGGTTGCTCCAAATGGTATCACAAAAAACTCCCAATGCCCATACCTAGATCTGAAAGCAGTCTTCGGGATGTCCTACTCTCTGACTCTGATCTGATGGTATCATGACCGCAAGTCGATCTTCGAAAATACTGCTGCCCCTTTGAGTTGATCAAACAAGTCATCTATCCTCGGGAGAGGGTATCTGTTCTTGATTGTCACTGAGTTCAAGGTAAGATAATCTACACATAATCTGGACGTACCATCCTTCTTTTTTACAAGAAGCATCAGGGCTCCCCAAGGCGATCCACTAGCACGAATGAATCACTTGGTTCTGAGTTCTTCAATCATCTTGTACAATATCTCTAGCTCTGACGGTGCCATCCTGTAGACGCTCTCTGACACTGGGGCTGTCCCGGGAATCAAGTCGATGGTAAACTCGATCTCTCGCTCTGGCGGCATCCCTGGAAGCTCTTCTGGGAAAACATCTAGAAATTCTTCAACTATCCGGGGTAACTGCATTGCTGCTACTTGCCATCCACAATACTGGAGGAGAAGGTTCAACCTCGCCTCGGGAGAAGGAAAACTCCAATTCGCTTGGAATGCTAAAAACAACCCTGCCAATGTGGCAGTCTATCCTAGTATACTGGTCCCTCAACCAATCCATCCCTAACACCACATCATAATCGGCCATCGAGAACTCTATCAATCTAGCGGAGAACTCTCTACCGCTAACTACGATCCGACACGAGGAAAATACCCTATCTACTCCCACAAGTCCATTACTAGTAAGTATATTGAGCCTCACTGATAATGAATCGGGCTCAAATCCTATCCGTGTCGCGAATCGTGCAGACATAAATGAATGCGAGGCACCAGAATCAAATAATACTGAAGCTGGAAAGGTGTTGACGAGAATAGTACCTACCACTACCTCACCTGGTGCTATTCCTTCTTCTTCCATGGTCAAAGCCAGCACTTGACCATGTCCTCTGGGTGCGGTTCCCCTCTGCTGAAAATTTCTCTGCCTGCTCTGGATCAGGGCTTGGGCTTGGCCATACTGCTGCGGTCTCTGCTGCTGGAATGCCTGGGCCTGCGTCGGCAATAGCCTCGGGAACGGGTACTGCAGCTGCTGCTGCTGTTGGACTGGTGCTGGTCCTCTAATTGAAGGACTAGAGAAGGTCGATGAACTCCCCTTGTTCGGACAATTCCCAACCCTGTGGTCCGGGGCACCACAAACCAAGCACAAACCCTGTGCTCTGCGACACTCTGATACCACATGCCTTGGCTTCCCGCAGTGTGAACATCCCACTGCGAAAGACTGCTTCTGCTTCTGCTGCTGAGGTTACGTCGGGGTGGAATGCTGAACCGACGTCACTGAGGCCGCCCGCCTAGGAGCTCCAATGGTCAAAGCCCCGGCTGGCAGAGCTGGTGCGGATGACTGATTCATCTGGCTATGGGATCGCTTCCGACCTCCGGTCCTATCCACGATCCTCTGGAAGGTATATTCATGCCTCCGGGCTGCCCTCAGTACTGTATCAAAGGTCTGATGCTCAAATTGCTCCATCGCCAACAAAATCTCTAGGTGAAGCCCCTACTGGAACCGCTGGGCTCTATCGAACTCGATCGCCACCAAGGTAGGAGCAAACCGACTAAGCCTGGAAAACTCGGCCGCATATCCATCGACCGTCCTGTCCATCTACTTCAGATTGGTGAACCTTATCTGTAGATCATACCGAGCTACAGCATCAAAATACTTGTTCTGGAATTTCCCCCTGAATACTGCCCAGACAATAGGGGCACTAATCCAACGGCCTGCACCGCCCACCAGCTGCGGGCAAGATCCAATAGCTGTAGGCACACCACGGCTACCTTCTCGTTCTCTGGAGTCCTAGCTGCTTCTAAAATTACCTCTGTGTCCTAAAGCCATGCATCTGCAGCGATCGCATCTTCACTGCCGTCGAAGAAGGGAGGGTTCAAGCGCTTGAAGCTGTTGGCGTGCTATTACCCTGGTGACCTCCTCTGGTCAAAGCGTCTGCCACCGCCTGGTGCAAGGCATCTCCTCGACGATCCTGGGAGGCTAATAATGACCTGATGAGACCCACCAAAGTGCCATCGTCAGGCTCTGTAGGCTGGACGGGCTGAACTGATGGCTCTCCTCCAGTAGGCATGACTCTGGAGGCTACTCCTGAATGCTGGGCTTGATCTCCAGGTTGCTGCTGGTCCGCGGGAGGTGCTCCGCCTTGCTGATCGACAGGTCCAAGAATAATACCGCTGAAGAAGACGACATAGAGAACAATAAGGAAGGACCAGGACAGATCAACGATACAAGCATGTGATCGGGTCAAGATTACAGGAATTCAGAAGATACGAGCAGAGATCAAGGACGAGTACTGATTGAGACATCTATTTGGTAAATCCTCACATATCTTGATTTATAAGACCTGCATGAGCCACCACTTAAACCATGTAACGTCCCAGAACCAGAATACTGGAGAGCAGGGGCGTACATAGCCAGCTACGTATATTGAAGTGCAACCCACCTCACTATACGGTCACGGGTGTCTAGATACATGAGGGTTTAACTACAAGCCAACAGTCTCCTATGGTCGTGAACAAGCCTATTGTCTCAATCTCAAGCAAGCAATAATAGTTACAAGATGTCAGAGCACCAAATATATAATAGCAAGGCGTCCCATACATTGCATATTGGATGATCATGAAGCTAGTCGTATAAAATGTCAAGACTAGCAAGAGTTCAGTCATACATGATCAACCCTAGGATCTACAATCATGTTACATCCCGTAGGCAGACAGTAAATAAAGGTGCAATACGAGCTAACACGTGCTCGCCGGCTAAACGTCTCAAAAGAATAATTTTTACAATAAAGTGGGAGGACAAAAAAAACCCACTCATTGTCAGGGTTACGCCTGGTGGTCACCATCTGGATGGAAGACAGGTGGATCCTCTGGTGCTGCTCCGATATCTGGCCACAAAAAACCAGCTGGATCAGACCCCAGAAAGAGCAAGTGCCATAAAGGAGGCTTCACTTAGGAACTAAAACCAGCAAATCACAATAAATTATTAAAGATAATAAATAAAGAACTAAAAATAATAGAGATAACAACAGTAAACTGAGTACGAGGAAACCATTCAAGTAGCCAGGTCACAATCCTTAAACCAAATAAGGACCGGGGTTGCAGCCCTTCACCTGAATAGAAACCCGTCTCAAATACTATTGGTACAGTAAAGACAACAAATGAAGAGAGAACACAGAACTGCTCTAGGAGCTAGGTTACAACCCTTAAACCAAACAAGGACCGGGGTTGTAATCCTTCGCCTGAACAGAACTGGACCCCTGATCTTTATTGCTAAGGCCAGTATAAATAATCATGGTATTAAGGTAAGGTAAAACATGACGAACATGGCATGGGATTGCAATAAGACAATAAACGAAGAGAGGACACAGAACTGCTCTGGGAGCCAGGTTACAACCCTTAAATCAAACAAGGACCGGGGTTGTAACCCTTCGCCTGAACAGAACTGGACCCCCGATCGTTATTGTTAAGGCAAGCATCAATAATCATGTCATGTCACAATCTTGCACAGGATCAGGATAAGACTAAGCTGGAATAAACTCCATCCAATCAATCACGGCCAATCAAGAGTACGGTTTGATACTTTTAATTAACTAGGGTTATCACAGGCCTAGTTACTAGTAAGATGCAATGAGATTATCCCAACAGCCACAAGCCCTGTAGACCATCCGGTTATCTAGATCGAATGTCCGTTTATGAAGAATGCAACACGTGACTGTGTGCTGGGAATGTGCCCTACTCGTTGGTAGGCTACAAGTCCACTTAATACGCCCAGATAACGGAATTGCCTGTAGCTGAAAATCTCTTCATGTCTACTGAATTATTTTAGTTTATTAGTCTTAGTCAATTACTGTAGGCATCCCCGACCGTGGCACTCAGGGATCCTTATCCTAGACATGATGCAAGACAGTACTGGTTTATTTGTACAAACGCAATCGCCCACGGTGTCCAGGTCATTCATACTTGTCATGTCAGGCTAGCTGTCGTAACAGCATGTCATGATATATTATGTCAGTTTGTTTGTCGAGAGTGTGCCACGATGGACCACTATCGTGTTCAGGAAATATGCTAAAATTTACATAACATAAACATAATGTTATATTTCAGTTTAATAATACTAATATTAATAATAATAAATAATAATAAAGAGGACAAGACTTGAGGACAGAGCCATGCGACAGAAAGCATGCGCGCTTATGTAGCTGGGAATCAAGAGAATTCATGCGGCTACGGAACTTCAAGCGGCTACGGAAGTTCATGCGGCCACGGAAGTTCATGCGGCTACGGAACTTCGTGCGGACACGGAAGTTCATGCGGCTACGAAACTTCCTGCGGCCACGGAAGTTCATGCAGCTACGGAAGTTCATGCGGCCACGGAAGTTCATGTGGCTACGGAACTTCATGCGGCTACGAAAGTTCATGCGGCTACGGAACTTCATGCGGCTACGGAACTTCATGCGGCTACGGAACTTACTGCGGCTACGGAACTTCATGCGGCCACGGAAATTCATGCGGCCACGGAAGTTGATGCGGCCACGGAAGTTCATGCGGCTACGGAACTTCATGCGACTACGGAAGTTCATGCGGCTACGGAAGTTCATGCGACTACGGAACTGTTCTTCTTCTCCATTATTCCAAGAAGAACCATGCAAGCCATGGCTTCCAAGCTTCATAAAACCTTCATCTAGAGTCCAAATCTGAACTTCCATAGGTCAAAATGGGGCAGAATAAAATTTTCTACAACATGGAACCATTAAAACTTGGAAATAACAATGTTAAGTAGATTAAAACCTAAGAAATCCGAAAATACTATAAACTTAGATCTACACAAATTGAGCCATGGAAATTAGAAATGCTAAGTACTAAAGTGTGTTAGAATCTCGAGAGGAAGAGAATGCAACAATAAAAATGAAGTTCCTCCATGAAGCAAGCTACACTTGTCTAAGCTCTCTCTCTCTCTCTCTCTCTCTCCCTCCTGGTGGTTGAAGAAGTAATGGTGGAGAAGAAGTAGTAAATAAAAAGAGAGAATAAGGGAATGTGTTAATAAAGGATGATGGTGGTGGTAGGTAAGGGTTCTCCCCTTGGTTTATGATGAACCAAGGCAACCCAAGCCTAGCCAAACCAACCCAAAATAGACCAAGCCATGTAATGCCAAGATAAGCCAAGCAAGGAATCATGCAATACAAGATAAAATATGTACACGTATTTCAAATACGTAATACGAACTATAGGCATTACAAAAATAGTCAAGAAAACTACATAAAATGACGGCAAAAAATCGTCAAGAAAAGTCCTGTCAGGGACCGTCAAGAAAATGGGGGGAATTTTCTTGACTCCGGCCTAGTTGACGGATCTGCAACCGTCAAGATACCCATTTCTTGACGGGAAATCACCGTCAAGAAAAGCCCTTATTCTTGTAGTGTCATTAATTGTAGGCCCACAAAAAGTAGAATAGACATGAGATCTTTTGTTAAGGCGTGAAGAGAAAGGATCACCCAACCAAAATTCACTTACCAAAAATGAATCCATCTGAGACAAAGAGATGCTTCACGCAATGATCACGCCTTGCCTATGCGTCCTAAAATTGCACCAACACACGTTTAACATACTTTAATCTCCTCTCAATATTCAAAATAAAAGCAGAAATAGATGAAAGCGAATAACAAAACAACTCAAAAAAAAAGCACAAAATGTATTCATCAAAACCAAGTAGCAAAATGGCCCAACAAAATAGAAGAAAAAAGAATGTGAAGTAGCTCTTATATAGAGTTCCTTCACCAAGCACGATTTACTACATTTGGGGAGTAAGCCATTAGAGCCAATCCATCTATTGGAAGTGGGCTATCTGAAAGTCTGGATCAATCAATACCAACAAGGTTTGTCTAAGATGATCTATTCTAACTAGCTCGGTCTAGCCTCTAGTCAACCACTACTAAAATACCCGACTTTACCGACGGACTTTTAGCGACGGAAGGATTCCGTCGCTAATAGCGACCAATTTCCGACATCTTAGCGACGGATTAGCGACAGACAACACAACATAATTTTTTTCAATTTTAAATGTAAAAATTTGTCGGGTTTCCGTCGCTAAGTCGACGAACATTAGCGACGGATTATTTTTCGTCGCTTATTCGTCGCAAATGTTGGCGGCAAAATCTTTATAACATTGGCAGGAACTTTGGCGACTACCTAGCGACGGATATAGCCGTCGGAAAATACCTTTTAATTGGCGACGGTTTCGCGACTAATTTATTCCGTCGCTATTCCGTCGCTAGATTCTGTGCCCTAACTTAAATTGAACCGACGGGGGGGAATTTTTCATTCCCCCCAAAACTCTCTCTCTCTCTCGCGGCTCTCCCTCTCTCGCGTGCGGCTCTCTCTCTCTCTCTCTCTCGCGGCTCTCTCTCTCTCTCTCTACCAGGTCTCTCTCTCTCTCTCTCTCTCTCTAATTTTCTCTAATTTTGTGTTTTGGGGCCGGAGGGGGGGGAGTGGGGGGGTCGGCTTCGCGGGGGGTGGAGAGGGCGGGGGGGTGGTGAATGGGGTCAGGGGGTCGGGGGGGTGTGGGGAATGGGGGCAGGGGGTGGGGGGGTGGGGAATGAGGGTCGGGGGGTCGGGGGGGTGGGGAATGGGGGCAGGGGGGGTCGGGGGGTGGGGGTGGAGAGGGCAGGGGGGTCGGGGGGGTGTTGAATGGGGGCAGGGGGGTCGGGGGGTGGGGGGTGGAGATGGCAGGGGGGTCGGGGGGGTGTGAATGGGGGCAGGGGGGTCGGGGGGGGGGGGTCGGGAATGGGGGCAGGGTTCTCACTCCATTTTCAATTGTAATTAGTCTATAATGTTGCTAATATACTGTTATATATGTGTGGGCTGTGCCGTGTGAATTGGAAAGGGTTTGATGGGTTATTTGGCCAAGGGGGAGGCTCGGGTTATGATTTATTCTTTGTGTTCACTGTTCTGTGGTGTGAAGTCTGTCGTTTTGGTTATACCATGTTTGTTTAACACTCTAAACACCCTAGATGCATATCCTAGCATCTGTGCACCACCCATATTGCTAGGAACACAAATTTATACTGCACTTATCATGAAATTGCCATCATCAAGATGTCCTGTACATATTTAGTTTGTGCATTGCTGCTTGAGCATCACATTACCTTTTACTGCTACTTTGTATTGCTTTCACAATGTCACGTACCCTGCACTAAACATCCGATACTTCGATCCGATACCGCCGATACTACCGATATCGCCGATACCAATACTACCGATATCGCTGATACTACCGATACCGCCGATACTACCGATACCGCCGATACTACCGATATCGCGCGCCGATACTACCGATACTACCGATATCGCTGATACTACCGATACCGCCGATACTACCGATTCCGATACCGATACTTTGAACCTTGATTTAAATACATGTTAGTATAGTGTCTTCACATATATGTTAAGAGTATATACATGATTAGCAAGGTAACTAGATACAAGTTATGATAGAATGTAAATGCAAGTATACATGTTAGCTAGATAGCTTAGACTTATATTGCAATCTCCTATTCACACGAGTATTGATATCGCCGATACCAATACTCGTAGGAATAGTCCGATACCGATATACATTGTAGAGCTCTGTTTTGCTATTCTGGACATGTTGTGACCTGTGCTGTTCTAAATAGGAGCCAGACACACTCCTGAGACGGGGGAGTATGTATAGTGATGTGGATTCTTACTAACTTATCATATGAACCCATTTATGGGCCCTTCATTGAACCTTCTCATGTGCAACTTTCAGTCCATTCATAGTTTCCTATATTGTACTCTACATCACCTAGTTCACTTATATCTAACATCCTAACCCTAATCCAAATTTATGAGTATCGGTATCGGGCTATTCTTATGTTTAGTTTGTCTTACGATACAGATTTTCACATCCAAATTGAGGATGAGTCGTTATTTTGTTGATCGTACATGGATGTACAAACGGCAACACGAGAGTAGAATTGGTGTGAGTGATGATTTTCAGGCAGGCGTGGAAGTATTTCTTAATTATGCAATGAGCAAAGCTCAGTACATGGACGGTAACAAAATTAAGTGTCCATGTGTTAAATGTCACAATAGACGTTACGAAGAAGTGGTGACTGTGAGAGATCATTTGACCCGTAAGGGTTTCGTACGTAATTACGGCCTGTGGTCATCGCAAGGTGAACTATATTCGGAAAGACAGGCTGCGGAAGCTGCTACTTATGCTTTTGATGATAATGCTGCAACGGATGTCATCGAAAACCACGGATGCTCTGTTGATTATGGAGATCTGCAGAACCTTGCACGAGATATGGTGTATGATGCGGCAGGGCCTAATTTTGATCCGGAGGATCCTAATCCCGAGGCGAAGGAGTTCTATGACATGTTTCAGGACGCAGATACTTCTCTATATCCTGGTTGTGAGACTCATTCCGCACTGTCAGTGACGATGCGGTTGTTGAACATAAAGTCTGATTTTAACTTGCCACAAGCTTGCTATAATCGGATCGCAGAAGTAATCAAGGAGGTGTTACCGAAGGAATCAAAAGAGCTACCAAAAAACTTCTACAAGTCAAAGATGATGGTCCGACAACTGGGACTGGGGTACGAAAAGATAGATTGTTGTCACAACGGATGCATGTTGTACTACAAAGAGAATTGCGTATCAGAAAGTTGCAGCTTCTGTAATGCGGATCGTTACAAGCCAGTACAGGGAAAAGGAAAGTCGACTAGAAAACGACGTCCTTACAAGTATATGCATTACTTGTCGATCACGAAGCGCTTGCAGAGGATGTATATGTCTCTAAATACAGCAGAACACATGACGTGGCACAACGAAGAACGCATAAAGGACGAAGGAGAATTGTCACATCCTTCGGATGGAGAGGCGTGGAAATATTTTGATTTGTGTCATCCAGATTTTGCTGCAGAGCCTAAAAATGTACGCCTGGCGCTATGTGCTGATGGCTTCGCCCCTTTCGGATAGTCGGGATCTCAGTACTCATGCTGGCCGGTCATTCTTACCCCTTACAATCTGCCACCATGGATGTGTATGAAGACTCCTTATATGTTTCTGACAGCTATCATATCCGGTCCTAAAAATCCGACGAATAATATCGATATATATTTACAGCCGTTGGTGGATGAGCTGAAACAGCTGTGGGAGATCGGCGTCACGACCTATGATATTTCCAGGAAACAGAACTTTCAGATGAGAGCTTCACTCATGTGGACAATCAATGATTTTCCAGCATACGGTATGCTGTCGGGATGGAGTACGCACGGCAACATGTCTTGTCCGATATGCATGGAAAATAGTAAGGCGTTCCGCCTTAGGCATGGAGGAAAAACTTCTTTCTTTGACTGTCACCGTCAATTTCTGCCCGCGACCCATCCTTAGAGAAAGAATAAGGACGCGTTCAGATATGGAAAACAAGAATTTTCTCAACCTCCTGCCAGATTTTCGGGATACGATATTTGGGAAGCTGTAAAGGAATTGCCCACCGCAATGGAAGATCCATCGAACCATCGTGTCGAGGGGTTCGGACAAAGCCATAACTGGACCAAACGGAGTATCTTCTGGGACTTACCTTATTGGAAAGATAATCTTATAAGGCATAATCTTGATGTCATGCATATCGAAAAGAACGTGTTCGATAATGTCTTCAATACCGTAATGGATATTAAAGGAAAGACGAAGGACAATCCAAAAGCAAGACAAGACATAGCCGAGATATGCAAGCGTCCTCATCTGAACTTGATACAAAGGGGTGCTGGTGGACAATTAAGTAAGCCTATAGCGCCATACACATTGAGCAAGGAAGATAGATTAATAATCTGCAAGTGGATATCTAATTTAAGATTTCCCGACGGCTATGTTTCGAATTTGTCTAGATGCGTTGATCTCAATGAACGCAAGCTAACGGGAATGAAGAGTCACGACTGCCACGTGTTTATGGAAAGATTACTGCCCATTGCTTTGAGAGAGTTGTTGCCTTCTGCTGTATGGGTTCCGTTGGCCGAGCTGTCTACATTCTTCAGGGATATCTGTTCAACTAAGCTGACGGTGCAACATATGGTACAACTTGAGGAGAAGATTGTCTTAACAATCTGCAAGTTAGAGAAAATATTTCCACCGGGCTTTTTCGACAGCATGGAGCATCTACCGATTCATCTAGCATACGAAGCCCGTGTCGGTGCATCTGTTCATTATCGATGGATGTACCCCTTTGAAAGGTAAATAAAAATCGATATAATTTAAGTGAAATTTAAGTGCATTTTACAATTCATTGTTAATTCTCAAGATAATTTGTCTCTTTAGGTACCTACACCATCTAAAGTAGAAAGTTGGCAACAAGGCTCATATAGAGGCTTCGATATGCGAATCATATCTTATCGAGGAGGTGTCAAATTTCTGCTCCATTTATTTCGATACTCATGTCGAGACAAATCAAAATAGACCTCAAAGGAATGAAGAAGACGTTGAGGATGGAGGTATATTCAATTTAAGGGGCAAGCCTATTGGGGCTAGTAAGAAACGGTGGTTGACCGACGATGAGTATGATACCGCTCACCGATATGTCTTGTTAAATTGTGACATACAAGAAGTGAGAGATTTGGAGAAGTAAGTGACTACGCCTCGTTATAATCTCTAATTTGGTGAATTAAGTGACTACACTTATTTTTATTCTCTCTAACAGTGTATTTAGAGGTGAAGTCAAAATGAGGACACCATATATTACAGATGAGGGACTTCAAAGAGAGGTTGATTGTACGTTTCCGTCCTGGTTTCGTAAATACATAAGTAATTGAGATAATATGTTATGCGGCTACCATTAAAATATATGCAGCTAAAATATTTAAATTATCAATACATGTTTACAGGTTTTATTGCCTGAAATAACACTCATAAATGAGAGCATTCGTTATTTGGCATTAGGACCGAAGAAGCATGCAAAGACTTTGTCAGGCTATGTCGTTAATGGCTTCAAGTTTAAGTCAACTCAGCATGCTATAAATGCCGAATTTCTCAATGACGGCTTCGATACCAAGAATTCTGGTGTTTGCATAAGAGGCACCATCTATGACGACGAGCCGGACTTTGACTATTATGGAGTGCTTCGGGAGATTGTAGATTTACAATATAGTGCCCCATATGATATGCATATTGTGATGTTCAAATGTGAGTGGTTCGATACGAGACCAAATATCGGTTGGAGAATCGATAAACAATTTGGATTCGTCGATATAAATCATCGCAGGAGGTATAGAGGGTCCGACACGTTTGCGATAGCAAGTCAGGCTGTTCAAGTCTACTATACAAGCTACCCAAGGCGTCGTAGAGATCGATTTGACTGGTGGGCAGTATGTAAGATTAAATCTAGAAATACATTCAACGTTGGAGACCCAGCATACCAAGAGGACCAAATCGAGAAGCCCCAATACATGGGACAACAGTCGGATACCATGGACGTGGAAGATGTCGATATACCTCATGCTGAGGAAAATAGAGGGGAGGAAGAGGTTGATATACAAGACTTAGCTGTCAACCAGGGGAGAAAGAGGCGTCTTATCCCAAGTATTGAGCCTGAAGAAGAAGTAGAAGAAGAAGAAGAAGAAGAAGAAGAAGAGGATGAGGATGAGGATGAGGATGATGATACAGATGAAGTCGACGATGAGGATGATGATATAGATGAAGTCGACGATGAGAATGAGGATGAGAACGATGACGATGACGATGAGGACGAGGACGATAACGATGATTAGATTAAATATCGGTATATATTAGAAGCACTTACAACTAACTTAGTGAATTCAGTTTAGACGGACACATTCTTATTTCAGTTTATGTTTTTGTCGTTCGATCATCTACTTATTGTATGATTTTCTTTTTACAGATGGCACTCTTAGTTCTCATTGTCTTGACGGCACTCGCCGCCCTGCTGCTGGTATATATATTTTAGTTCAGTTTTATATTCATTTATACTTCTATATTGTTAATTATATTTATGTGTTCTATTTACAGGTCATGGTCACTACCACTCGTGCTGGTGGTGGCGGTACTGGCCGTGGTGGTGCTGGTGGTGGCGGTACTGGCCGTGGTGGGCGTGGTGGTAGCGGCACTGGCCGTGGTGGACGTGGTGGTAGCGGTCGTGGTGGTAGCGGTCGTGGTCGCCTTCCACATTCCCCGGATATAGAGTCCTCCGATTCCGACCTGGAGAGCCCGGCCACAGACTCTTCCCGCCGTCGATCTACCTCTGCGCTACATTCATCTTCATCGAGGCCTGAGACTCCATCCGCTAGCGGATCCGTTCCGCCCCCGGATGCACCAGCGGGTACACCATCAGTTACTGCAGGGTGGGCTCCGGAGTACCCCCGGATTCAGCTTCATCCTGCTACCGGTGAGTACATCCGCGGACCCGCGGATCCTCCGACGCCTCCAGAGAGGCCGATAGGCGAGAACCGACGAGAGCTATGGCCCGCGGGTGATACGTAAGTAAATTTAAGTTAATTTATTAAATTTGTTTCATTTATTCAAGTTAATAATCCAGTCTTTGCTTCTTTGTAGGTTTTTCCCGTTTGATGCTGCCCGGATACTCGGGCAAATTATCCGGAAAAACTACCATGGCCCCTACCTCAATTTTTCTGAGGTGCCTCAGAACATGCAGTACGTCTGGCTCGAGGAGATGAAGGTATATATATATCTTTTGGTTAATTATTAATTATTCTTTAATCCACTAATTTTTTAATTACGTGATAATTTAATTTGTATGTCAGACGACGTTCTGGTGGCCCCCCCATCGCGAGGAGTTGATTCGCAAGGCCTACAAAGCCGCCGCCGGGAAGAAGATACGGGATGCGGTGTACGACGTTCGTACGGCGCATTCGAGGAAGAAGTGGCTCCGGAAGGAGTACTACGAGCAGATGTTGGATAAGATGAATACTGCTCAGTACAGGGAGAAATCAGAGAAAGCGAAGGCGAGCAGACAGGTCGCTGCTCTGCATACGGGAGGTTCAAAGCCCCACGCAGCGACGCGTGCAGATTTGGTGAGATACCGCAAATTCATTTCACTATTAAATTCGGTACTATTAATATACGTAGTTAATTAAATTCGACGTATATTTCGTATACAGGCACGACAGGCGGTAAAGGAGGGGAGAGAGCCGGAGTCGGTCACCGTCTACGATGTATTCCTGCATACACACAAGAGGCGGGCAGACGGGAGCTTCGTCGACGCGAGGGCCCAGGCGACTGATGTAAGTAATTACGTTTATGAGATTTATATTAGTAATATAATTATTGTTAACTTAATTAGGTGAACGTAGGATTCAAATTATAACTTAGGGAAACATAGGATTTAGATTATAACTTAGGAAAACTTATAGTATAAACACATTCATTGGATAGGCTGCATATCGTGAGGCCCTTAGTCAGATTGAGCCCCCTGCCAACGACGCCCACCCAGACGCCCTCTTCTATGGCCGCTCGCTACGACGACGTGTTCGTAGAGTCTGTCGGCGGCTTTAATAAAGGGCGCGTCTACGGCGTAGGTTCCATGGCGGCGTCGTTGCAGGGCACGACTCCGAGATATCCACCGCCCCCGCCTCCTCCCGCGCCCCCGTCGGACGATATGAGGACGCAGCTTGCGACTCTCACCTCCGATATGTCGGAAATGCGGAGTCTAATGTCGGATGTGCTGGAGCGCCTTCCGCGTCCTTCTGCTCCCGGTCCAGATCCGTCTGCTCCCGGTACGTCTACTGCGGTTGCCGGTCCTTCCGACCCTGGACGTTATTCATTTGACCGTAATGCCGAGGTCCGCCTGGTACCGGATACTGCGCTCATTGGGCTCATGGACATGATGTCGGCAGAGCAGCTCCGCACGCTTCTAGAGCATGTGTTGTCCCAGGTGCCGGCGTACATGGTGGAAGAGTACATCCGCAGAGCCGAGGCGGCGCCGAGACGACCACGCGATCCATCTCCGGGAAAATAATATTTGTACTATTTTTTGATATTATGAATTTGGATATTTGGATATTATTAATTTGGATATTTGGATATTTGTTATTGGATATTTGATATTGGATATCATGAATTTGGATATTTGTTGATCGTACATGGATGTTTGGATGGATATTTGGATATTTGTTGATCGTACATGGATGTTTGGATATTGGATATTATGAATGTGTAATATTTACGAAAAGGAAATAGAATGTTTCTGTAATTTTTTTTAATTGATGTTACATTTAGCGACGGACTAGCGACTAACTAGCGACGGATTATATAAATATTTGCAGATACCGACGGAAGAGCGACGGAATATCCGTCGCTAACTGGGTGATATAAAATATTTTGCAGTTACCGACGGAAGAGCGACGGAATATCCGTCGCTAACTGGGTGATATAAAATATTTTGCAGTTACCGACGGAAGAGCGACTACCTAGCGACGGCGAATCCGTCGACATGGTTCTGGAAATATGGTAGGTTTCCAGAGACTTAGCGACGGATAGTTGGTCGCTAATCCGTCGCTAATCTGTCGAGGATGACGACGGACTAGCGACGGATGAGCGACCAATTATCCGTCGACATGGTTCTGGAAATATGGAAGCTTTCCAGAACCAGGCCGACGACCTACCCGTCGCTAATACGTCGCTATAACATCGAGGTTAACGACGGAATGGCGACGGAATAGCGACTGATTTTGCGTATCAGGAACCTCTCTGATACGCTTTTACCGACCTATTGACGACGGATTAGCGACGAATATTTTAATATTATATGGCATGTAAACCGACGGGAACATGTCGCTAATCCGTCGCTAAGTAGGTGAAAGACAACCGTCGCTAACCAGTCGCTAGTCCGTCGGATAATTATTTGTCCGACGGCTTAGCGACGGACATTTTTTAGCGACGACGTTTTTCCCGACGGCCATTTTCATCAAATATCCGTCGCCATTACGTCGGTAATTTATGTTACCGACGGATAAGCGACGGATCTGGCCGTCGCTAAAGTTGGTTTTTTTGGTAGTGAACGCACCACGAGAGGAGCGGGATACTACATAAAATCTATTCAAATGATAGAGCTTTTGCATCTTTCAAGAACTTAAATCTTTTTCAAATAAATGTTAAAAGTACTTTCACATATAAATGCTTTAATTAAAGAAGAGGTTCATATTAAGCATCTCTCAATTTTGAAGATTATTGATTTTTTAAGCACGTTTTTAAACATCATAAGGCAATTTGTGGCCCAAACAAGCTCCGCAAGCTTGATATGAGCGTCTTAGCACATTTTTACTTAATAATGGTTTCTCAAAAGGAAAGGTTGACACCACTATTTTCATTAGAACTCATTCTGATACATTATTACTTCTTCAATTATATGTAGATAGAAATTGTTTTCTGTTTGTACTAACTTTTTGAAGAGTTTGCTAGATGTATGCAAAGCGAATTGAAATAAGTATGATGGGTGAGTTCTTTCTCGGACTACAAATTAAGCAAGGTGATAATGGAACCTTCATCAACCAAGTCAAGCATACTCGGAACTTGACATGGACAATTTCAAATCAATTGGCACTCCATTGACGACTACAAAGAAACTATATATACAAAGATGACGAAGGTAAGCCCATGGACATTAAGAAGCACAGAGGCATGATGGGCAAGCCTATTTTATTTAACTTTTAGTTATCCAGATATAATGTTTAGTATTTGTTTATGTGTATGTTTTCAGGCTAACCCTAAGGTATCTTACTTATCTGACATTAAATGGATCTTTCAATTTTTAGAAGGATCTTTAGATGTTGTCTTGTGGTATGCCAAGTTCTCATCCTTTGACCTATTAGGTTAATCAAATGCAGATTTTTAGGATGCAAGGTTGATATAAAATTTACTAGTTGGACTTGTCAATTTTTAAGAAATTCTTTAGTCACTTGGTATAGTAAGAAACAAAACCCTTTTGCTCTCACAACCACTAAAGCTGAATATATTGGGGTTGGTTATTGTTGTGTCTAGATTTTCTAGATAAGAAAACCTTAGCGAACTACTGCCTTTTCTACGAATATGTGATAATGTTAGCATTATCGACCTGAGTAAAAACCCCACTTGCCACTGTCGCACTAAACACATTGAGAAAGAACATCACTTTCTAGGGGAGAACAATTTAAAGGGAGACATTTTGCTTATATTTTGTTAACACGGAGTCCCAACTGGACGATATCTTCACAAAAGTCCCTCCCCGAGGATCATTTCAACTTTATCCGTCGTAAAATCGATATTTTAGAGAATGTGGGTTAAATCTTGCAATATACTCTCTTATGCTTGATTCAAAAAGCCACTCTAATTTTTTTTTTTCCCATAACTTTTATATATTTTAAGTAACTTTTCATTATTTAAAATTCAAAAACCGCTAAGAAAATAATTTACTAACAAACTATAGATAAGCACTCTGAGCCAGGCCCACGGTCAATTCAATCGCTGAACGTAGACATGCACCCACGTGACCCAAGTTGTTGCAGGCCACGTGTCGTTAACCTTTGTCAGCGCAAGATCACGGCCCGCGCCCCAATTGATCCGTGCCGACCACTAACTTGGTCTGGCCCGTATTCCTAACCGACCAAATATGCCTATAAATACGCCGTATATACCTGTATTCAGTCTTTCCGTACTGCCAGTTCCAGCAGCAATACACTATCTTCCAGGAGCTCGTTCTCTCTCGTCCTAATCCAATAGACCTCAAACCAATGCCAAAGTTTTCCTCTCCCTTTTATACTTCAATTTGTGCAGTTTCATCCTTTTTTAGGACCATGCAACGATGCTTTTCCCTGACAATACCAACAACCATGTTTTCAATCTTTTTAGGGTTTTTGGAAATCCGACCATATAATTTTTTTTATATATCTTAATTTGCTTTACTTAATCAAGAAGTAGTTAACATAATTTTGTTAATTGTGTGTGATTCTTGATCTTGCAGAAAAATGGTGGGTTCGATTGTTTTCTTGTGGATCATTAGTCTTGGATAGGTCGTGTTAGCTTAGGGTCTGCTTAGATTGAGGGGAAAAAATTAAGGAGAGTTAAGTGGGATTAATTGAGGGAAAGTAGAGTCAATACATAAAATATGATAGTTACAAAAATAGTCTTATTACATATGTCATAATATTAAATTTGATTAAAATTTTAACTAGAACCAATTAGGAAGGTACATAGCAACATGTTGAAAACAAAAAAAATGAAAAAAAAATCATGATATTTTATAGAACAAATAAGGGATATTTATGACTTTTTAAACAAAATTTCTCCATCTCCCTCATTAACCTTCCAAATTGGAGGGGTAAAAAAATGGACAAAAGAGGGTGAAATAAGCCTCCACTTAACCCTCTATAATCCTCCCTCCTAAACCCTACCCTCAAACCAAGTATGATTTTATTTTTTCCTCACATAACTTTTTCTTACTTAACCCTCTTAACCCTCAATCCAAGCGGACACTAAGATTTGGTTTCTTTCATTCAATTGCGATCAACATGCAAGTACAATACCAAACTACGTACACTATTTACATTTTATCTTACATTTGTCGTGTGATTCATGATTAGTTATTATTATCATGTGTTCTATATATGTCATCACTTCCATATTGAGACTTGATCCATATTTTCACATGCGTGATTGAGAGTATTCTAATACTTTCATATTGATACCTCTAAAAAAATGATATTTATCCCTCCTAAGGATTCCTCCTTATGTGGTAGCTTACGTTTCGTTTGACATGACAACTTATATGACAACTGACAAGACAAATTTTAAAATTAACATTTAAATTAACATAAAAATTAACATTAGTTAAAATTAAAATTAAAATTAAAATTAAAATTAATATTAATATTAATATTAACATTAGCATCCGCGTCAAAATTAAAATTAAAATTAAAATTGAAATTGAAATTAACATTCTAAAATTTGGATAATTAATTTTTGGGTTAGAATTTGCCATGTCATCTGACATGTCAGATGCACATAAGAAAAGATAGTTTGGATGTAAGAATAGCTTTACTCTATCTTTAAACATGTTGTAGTATTTGTTCTGCAATAATCCTAATAGTGTGACACGACAAGGATTACATGAGTTAATGATGAAAGAGGGTTTTTTTATAGTTCCGCTGACCTTTTTAAAAACTTTATACCCTTTGGCCTGACCCCTTTTTTTTTATCATGATCAAGGGAGAAACAAGAAATTCGAGTTTGGATGGGCTAGATGGGTTTACTGATACGAAGAAAAAATCAAATAAAAGGATTTTTTTTTTTTCCTTGGGTGGGCTGATGCCCACTCCAGCCCCTATTACATGGTTCCGCATATGATCATGATGATAATAATAAGTTATCTCGTAGAGTCATTCAACAAGAACACAATTCTACCAAGCAACTACATTTTTCTGAGAAAAAATGTACAACAACTACATTTCTCAGTGGGAAGTCGAACAACATCAGAAAGGAAAACATTCCTCCAATTTAGGCTTGAAGGCTTCTTTATTGAAACATGAGATCAAAGCAATGTGCAAGAAGAATGCCGGCAGTGATCTCTTATTTCACACCGTAAAATTAAGTTCAATTACAATTGCATTGTTACTTGTACAGAGTAGGTTTCACAATTATTATGCCTGGACTTTCTTAATCATCGTACTTGGTCACGTTGCCTGGACCCCTAGGGAAGATGGGCCTCGAGTTGTTTTGGTATTCTGCACTGAGGGGAGCTTGCAGAGCTTTGATTTCGTCCTTCGACACTGACCTCACCTACATAACAAATGACGGTCCAAATACGAGAAAATTAGACGAAGGTACGTAGAAGTGCTACGTTGTCCGCAGGTTTGGATCCATGGATCCCAAGAGGTTAATCATAGCTAGGGGAAGTAGAAGATGCACCTTTTTCGAGATAAACCAAAGGATCCCTTCATTGCAGGGAGGAATGGTCTGGGAGCCGACATATCCGTAGTATCGGCCACCGGCTTTCTTCAAGGCCTTTGTCTTTAAGTTTTCTTCTATCAGAATTTGTGCTTCTTCGTCATCTCCACACTTGTCTTCTGCCAGTTTCTCTATGTGTCTCTTCAACTGTCAAGAGGGGAGATTAAGCTTTAGCACTATCTAATTCTTAATGTTTCTTTTCTCTGACTATTTAATTTACTCTGAGTACAACATGCTAATAACATCAGGAAGAACTTCAACCTTGTAAAGGAAAGTATCCGGACTACCGAGCTTATAAAGGATCGACACGACTAGTTCCTTCCCGTCCTGATCCTGGTGGACAATCTGGAGTTCCAGTGGGTATCTGCCAAAGTACGCGAAATCCTGATTCTTTCACATTATCTTCATGATTCAAACCAAGGTATTTTTACAGAAAAACAAAATCCATATACATCTTCTTGGTTTACGTAACTATTCCTTCATTTATATAGTGAATGCTGAAGTTTGTCAAATAATAACTAATCCTTCATTTATATAGTGAATGCTGAAGTTTGTCAAATAATTAACATCTTAATTGTTATCAGAAGCTGAAGTTTGTCAATTCAATAATGCTGAGATCAAGGCTTGTATAATTTAGCTACCATTGATAGTTGCATTCAAGGAAGAAGACATACAGCTTATTGTCAATGGTGTGCTCAGCAGGCGTATGGAACCTGATATAGGCCACGTTGTACGTGTGATTAAACGACGCGTAGCCATCATTTGGTTGTAGTTTCAACTGCATAAACCAGATGGAAGCTAGCCGTCAATGAAGAGAAGTAGTGTACTAGAAGGAATTAAATCGACTTTATGAATAAAAGATTTTTCTATGTTATACTATTTCATTTTCGAAGATGAATCGATTTGATAGATCAGATATTGTTATCCATATGTATAAGCATGTAAAAGGAAAATAAACCTCAATGTGTTTGCCAGTGTTGACTAGGACAGTGTGGTTGAAGTAAGGCGAGTAAGCCCGTTCCAAAGCTTTCACGTCGGTAGGCTTCACGACTTCATCTCGCTCAATGTTGATGGGAGACTGATGATTTCCGTCAGAGCATTGCTTGTAGTCTGGGCTCAGGCTAGCCCAGTTGCCGGGGCCAATCGATCCTGTGTACCCATATTTGGGACCTTCTCCGGTCTCTGACGAACATAAAAAGCAAAATAATTTTGTTGAAAACAAGAATTAATATTGTTTTTCTCTTATTCTTCTATGGTTTTATTTTAAATATTCATAAGAATTGTCTTATATATTTCATTGACGCGAACATCTGAAAAAAAAAACCCTCAAAGGCTCAAAAAATGATCAATGTGGCTTATCACATGTGCTTGTTTAAGCATTGAAAAAGAAACAAAAACAGAAAAATATCAATCACTATATTTTCATTGCGCAACTTAACAATTGAAAAGATCGTACGATCTCATTGTTGATTCAATATTTTGGCTTCATAAAAATTATGTTAGATCTAAATCTAAAGAAGACAGATACGTTACAAAGAATTAAGAGAAGAAAACGAGAATTAAAATTTGATCGAAATGTTGAGACATCATGCATTAAAGAAAGATTCATTACCACTAGCATTTGCCGATGCATACACCACAAGAAGTATTCCCAACGATAGTAGAATCTTTTGGGAAGCCATAGTCGTCATTCTTTCCTTCCTCTTGGAGTTTTCTAGGAAAGAACAAAGAAGAAGAAAAAGTTAGTGCACTTTCGGAAGAAACAAGAGGGGTATATATTTAGAGAGAACGATGGCTTGTGTAATAATTTTTTTTTTTTTTGGGGTTTCAATAATAGTTTCATTTCTAACCTCTCATTCTTCCCTAAGTATAGTATAAGGCTCCTACTTAAAATAAACAGTTGGTCAAGAAATTTTAGGTTAACTCGACGTTTGGACAGAACTAATCAAATGACAGATATAAGAGCTGCCGCAATTTTAGGTTCTCTAAAACAAATGTTTGAATTTGCCTGACGCAAGCCTAAAATCAAGTTGCTGAATAGGTCTATGTATGAGCAAAGGAGAGTTGCCCAATAAGTCTTCAAATATGACTACTTCCATTCCCTACATAACTAAGATTCAATATTCGGAAAGGCTTGCAGGGTTTATTTAAAGGGTTTAGAAAAATATTACGAAGGGATATTTAAAGGTTTGATTCATCTCTGATCTAAAGGGGAAAGGTTTTCAAATGCATATTGTTGAGTTGGATTTCCTTCCTTTGTTAGAACAATCCTGGAGTACGATGAGCATCATCCGCGTCTCGAAGAAACTTGAAAAGTCGAATGTGACTCAGTTTGGAGTTAGTACTATAGATTTCTGAGGCGTATCAATGTCAGTATATCGACACTATACCGATGGAAGAACAAAATGTGCCGAATATGTCTAGTCTAGCAACAAACTTTTGTGCGCATTACGTACAATGACAACATAGAGGTCGTTTGCCCACTCAAAAAATCTGATACACAAACAAACAATGATACACATCAAGAAGAAATAATACATGTCCATCAGTGAATATATAATGTAAGTCCATCAACTAGTAAATACACAGAGCCGGCTCCAGGGGGAGGTGGGTGTTTGCCATTAAAAAGTGTTTCATAAACTTTTGTATTGAACAAACGAAACAAGTCAACTTGGATCCTCGACGGCATCTTTTGAGTACAATTTATTTTTTTCTGGGAAAGTGGCGATGGAGAGTTGATTCTTTACTCTGTTGATGATCTAACGACGATCAAGAGACAAATGCAAGTCTTCACTGGAGGTCGATTTAGCTCTCCTGAGGTATGCTCGGACTCTCTGAATGTCTTTGTGTATGTCTTCGTGTCTGTTGAAATGAAGGAATGATCCTTCTATTTATAGGGATTGGAATGATCCATTCATGCGTGCATATGCGAAGCGCGTAAGAAAATTTTGCACATAGGAATGCTACGCGTATGACTTTGTTGGACGCAGGGGCGCTGCGTCCTGGAAGCTTGAACTGAATCTGACGTAACTGTACTGTTGGGCTGCAGATGAGCTGACACGTGGCAGTTGTTGAGATTCGTTTGTTGTTGAAATCTTGGGTGGTTCGCACCCGTTCATTAGCATGACTGAGTCAAGGACACGTGGCATGTGCACATTGCTCAAAGATCTCGATATGTTTCAAAGATAATAGATTTGATGCGCCTGGGAGATCCGACGCATTAGAAGACTTGGCATATGACTTTTGGGGGCGCATAGCAAGTCTGGACGCATGGCTTTATCGGTGCATGCGATGGATTATCTTTGTCAGCCACGTGGCACTGTACAACTATTTGACTGACAAGAATGATGATTATCCTGATGTGAGCGATGACATTGGCAAAGTGCCCTTGAATTCATCTGAAATGGCACCCATGCACCTAGGTGAAGGTGCATGACCAACGGGCACATGGAGTCAGGCATGATGATGCTTGGGTCTTTTTGTAGCCATCGTCTATACATCTTTCGAGAAGCACACGGTGTCACATTCGATTGACAGCTGACATTGACATCTTTGTCAGTGTTGTATTAAATACTCAAGGGAAGTAGAGTTGTAAGCACATGGCATCTTGGGGCATCTGAGCCTAGGCGCATGATTATAGAGGTGCATGATTTTGATAGTTTTGTTCATGCTTCTACAGTCCAGAAACAGAGACTTCAGTATAAACAAGTTGGCTTTATGTTCTGAGTAATGATCAGAAACAATGTCTTCAGTGCAAACAAGTTTGCTCTCTGTTCTGAGTAACGATCAGAAAAAGTGACTTATTGTAAAATAAATTTTGCTCTCTATTTTGATTTTATAGGATTTCAGAGACTTCCTACAAACAAGTTTGCTCTCCTAATTTCTAGAAGCTGAAATTTCAGAGATTTTCTGCAAATAAGTTTTCTCTCCTAATTTCCTGAATTGAGTTTCAGTACTTTGGAGATTCCGGCGAATGAGTTTGCTCTCCAAAAATACCTGAACTAAGTTTTAAAATTTTGGAGGCATCGGCAAATAAGTTTGCTCTCCAAAATATCCTATAGTCCACCAAGAAGAAAACGAAGCACTATTGCTCAAAGCAAGATTCATTTTTGTACGATCCGCTTCCAGGAACCAACAAGTTCTCGAAGAACCTTTGGATGCTCGTCAGTCAACTTTTTCTGACTCGAATTGGGCTCCCTGGACTCAACGGGCTCTTTTTATTTTTGTGCCCTTTTCAAAGGAGACCAGGGGGTTCTATATATAGAGTGGAACGAGACTTATCTTCTACTTCTATCCGATGTAGGACTAAAAGCAATATGCTTTTTTTACATGCTTCTACAAGATCCCCTTCAATGTTTTTAAAACCTGGACAAATTTTGAAATAGTTTGAACAATAAGCATGTAGAGCTGTTTAGGCACATAACTTTTTGTTGTTTTTGGTGTGACAATCCTACCAGAGATAATATGGATTGATAGGTTTGGGTACTTCCGTTGTGAACTTTATGTAGACTTATCATCCTTGGTGTACTCAAAACTAAGTACGGATGGTAAGTTGAGATGACAGACACCATCAGAGAGTGGTATTATAGACGTGCTGGTGAAGAGTCAATTGGTAGAGTGTTTACTCAGAGGTAATATGGACATGGTAAACATAGAATCCCATTAAAGGTATCTTACTCAGGGGTTATGCGAACGTGATAAGATATGATTTTGTAGGGATATAGGAAACAATTTACAGGTGATATGGACGTGATTGTTTACTGTTGGGGATATAGCGACACAGAGGTTGCTGAATATGAATGTTTACTCAGAGGTAATGTGGACGTAATAAACATCATATTTATAGCAGGTTATCTTACTCAGAGGTTATGAGAACGTATAAAGATATGACTCTGCGGGAATATAGAAAGCAATTCAGAGGTGATATGGACGTGGACGTTTCTTCTGGAGAAATGATGAAGGAATGTCTTAGAGCAGCTGGGCTCCAGAGACATATGATGATCGAGAGGTGTGAATCCGATTGCCAATTTCATAGATACTTGCTGGGGAAATGGTAATGTAGAAGTACATGCTGAGGAACTTGCCAGTGATCGGCATCATTAGCAAGTCTTGTCCTTATAGTCAAGGACCTTCACGTTGATCATATACTGGATGAAGTTTTCAACATGTAGCAGTCCCGTGTTGTATGGTGGGTGCACCGATGGTAATGACAATACTTTGGATCGTCCACCCTGCCGACTTCGTTAGCGTGGTTAGGGTTGGGCAATTTGATTTTATCACCCTTTATGAGCACGTTGAAAAGCTCCATGACATTATCATCATTAAAGAAGTAAAACTCCTTTGGCTTGGTTGTCGCTGTCGGCTTCTGAGTGGATGTCGTCGAACCCTTAGAAATGCTGACTGTCAGTAGTTGCTTACCCTTAGAATCATGCCCGTTATTGTTGTTGTTAGAAGGGTACTTTCCTCTGTCATCGAGAGCGGAGAAGCTGACCCCTATGAGACGAGCATCCTGGGCCTTCATTTCGGTGCTCTCAGCAGCGATAATGAACGCAGTCCAGTCTATATACTGGGTGGAATCCACCCAGGGTTTGACTACTAGTGACATGTTCTTGCGGCAGGATTCTATTAGCATAGGCTTTGGGACACCAGGAGCTAATCTTAGTTCTGTTTGACGGAAGCGCTCAATGTAGGCTCGGTGTCACGCCCCGCTCTCGTAGGAACGATCGTCATCGCTGAGGTATAATACCGCACGGGCCTAGATTGCGCTCGTGCAAGGCAGTTTCATAACGGTCGATTACAGCGGCTGCGACGGGGTCATCGTACGAAAGTCCCAAGCGGAAACATTGAACATGCAGTGGAATTTAGAAGCAAAATACAAGTTATTCAAAAGTGCTCTTTATTGATATTGAACAATAAGATTATAATGGGGCACAAGGCCATGATTACAAGTCTCTCAAGCTCACTTTTCTCTCATTTTACAAGTCACTTTGCTCTCTCTCATCTCTTGATACAATGCTTGAGCCAGCAGATACTTCGGAAGGCAATATCCATACATTATGTCTCGTATAAGTCTTGACTCCATGCAGCCGCACGCTTCAAATCGCCAAGGAACTCTGTGCCTCGACGCTTCCAAACGAGCTCCGTGCCATGAGCTTCTACCTGTGCCTCCACATGAAAACTGTGCGGGTGTCAGTACTCATCTGTACTGGTGGAGTGAGCTCCTCGCCCACCCATACATAACCGACACGTTCATTTACTTTGTGCAGCTTAATCCCTTTTTGATTGTCTTGCTAGTCTTGTCTTAGGATCAATTTTAGGACAAAGACGTCTTGGCCTATACTTGGCAACGCAATGACATAGTCGTGCCATACTCTATTCGTGTTTTCAATATATTCGAGGTAGTGCCTCACCGAGTAGAAACTTATACAACTCGACCGTACCATAACTTCCACTTGTTCTACGTACCTCTAGGCCATTCTCGTGCCAAGGACGTCAAGGGGGATGACTCGTGCTGGTCGTGCCAATAGACATGTTCATGCCTTAAGATCGAGGCCGTGCCTCCCAAGGATCAACCAGACTTAACCAACTTGCCTTACGGTCCTTCCTGACTTAACTCGAGATGATGCCACATCATGCCGAAGCACGTATCCTTGCTATATCCAACTCTTAGGCTCTAGATTGGTGATACAACCATGCACACCCTAACCCATGCTGATTCAAGGCTAGCGCTTGCTATAAGCGTAACTTGATAACCCAACACATAACCTACTAGTACTCGACGTAATCCAAAGGCATATACACGGATAGCCGCTCTTGCCGACACATCTATATGAGTGGTCACTAGCAATGTCAAGCTATCCTAGATCTTTTGCATACGGTGACCATTCTTGTGGCGAGGTACGAGCTCCCACCGAATGACCCGCGAACTATATTGTAACAGTTTACTTCAACGAGTTGTACCATCGATGAAGGCCGTACAATATCTGCAATTCCTCCTAGGCCGACACAATCCCGACGCCCCGGGATCGCTCAAGGAATTTCGCCCTTGCGTGCAAGTTGTCCAATGACCATGCAAGACTCGACTCGATCTATCAAGTCCTTCCTTAACCATAACCATGCTTTCCATCTTTCTATCGAGACTCCCAAGTAGCGGGACCGATCTCACGTGATTCCCTTTCGAGACTCCCAAGTAGCGGGACCGATCTCGTGAACGAGACTTATCGAGACTCCCAAGTAACGAGACCAATCTTGTGTGCTTCCTTACCGAGATTTAGCGAGACTCCCAGGTAGCGGGACCGATCTCGTGAACGAGACTTATCAAGACTCCCAAGTAGCGGGACCGATCTCATATACGAGATTTATCAAAACTTAGCGAGACTCCCAAGTAGCGGGACCGATCTCGTGTACGAGACTTAGTGAGACTCCCAAGTAGTAGAACCGATCTCATGTACGAGACTTATCGAGACTTAGCGAGACTCCCTAGTAGCGGGACCGATCTCGTGTACGAGACTTATCGAGACTTAGCGAGACTCCCAAGTAGCGGGACCGATCTCGGCGACAACCAGTCGCATGGAATTCCTTTGTCATGCTTTTCACCAAATCAACCGTGGCTCGTGCCATAGATAGGCCTTATTCTCTAGGCAACTCTATCGCTCAAGTCATATACTTTATACGACGAGCCTTTTCTCGAGGGACTACGCGACTTGACAACCGCAGATAGAGCGGGACAGTGCTAGAAATGGCTTCGATCGACCGGTATAACTTTGCCTAACTTATTTACGCAACGACTTGACGAGCAAAGGCTACGCCAAGCTTCGCATCGAGAGAACGTGTCGTGCATGCGTTCGACTTGAACAACAAGTTATTGGGTGCCTAAACTTAAGCCACAAGCCGTGCAATATGACTTAAACCACGAGAGGTGCGAAGGCTATGCCAAGCCTTGGAAGATGGGACCGTGCATGCTTTATCAAGCATTCGCGCAGGCGACGCCTATAACTTAGGCTAATTCGAGTGTTGGGGCAACTTAGCAACTTAGGCCAACTTCCTTCTCCCAAGCCACAGGACGAAGGACCGAGTGTCATTTTAAAAGCACGCTGAGCAGACTTCTAAGTAGACTGTGGGACCTTTTTTCCATGTTCTATCACATTCTAACCCGTCGGGATTATTTCCTTAGCTATGTGGATGTGTCTCTTTTATTATCAAGCCTAACTTGTGCAAGTTGAAAACATGCGAGTTATTATGTGAAGGCTAAGATGAGGCAAGTTCATCGAAACTAACCCACCTGAACGAGGAGTGGCCTCGACCGAGCGAGTCTTCGAGCAGCCGTTGCAAGGCTAAGTCCGAACGCCATCGGCGTTTCGATTCCTCCGATTGACTTTGCGGGACGGGACACTACACTCGGACTGGCTATTTCTCCTTTTGGGTGAGGTCCATGAGGAAAGACATTGTCATGTCCATTCCACCCTTATAGAACCGGAAGAGAAACAGGTGCTTTAAATCCTCAAAGGAGGATATGTAATTATCAGGGAGGCTACAGAACCATTCGTAGGCTACCCCCTTCAACGCCCCGATGAACAGACTTGTGAGCAAGACGTCATCTTTCGGCAAGTGCCCCGTCATGGAGGCAAAGTCTGTCAGATATCAATTGAGAGACTCCTTTCCGTTGAATGGTGTTAGCGATTGTGGTTTATACTTCGGGGGATATACCATATTATTCCATTTAGGAGGATTGGGTTGTCGGATCTCGAGCTTCTGACGTTCCTCATGTTTGTCCTTAGCCTCTACGCGAGTGCGTAGATTCCTTACAGGCTTGAATAGTTCCTCGGTTGAGGTGGGAGCGGACGATCGAGGCAAGGTATGTTGATCGGTCCCCAAGGGAACAGACGGCCAAGGGAGGGCATGATGATCCATTCCCGAGAGTACATGTTGGGGTGGCACATTTAATTCTCCATTCGTGCCTGGGTCAGGACTTGTGGATGTCGGAGCCTTGGTCGGAGGGTTTGCAGCTAAGCTTGTCCTGATGTCGAGCACCACCTACGTCAATGCCTGGATGGAGGTGGAGAGAGTTTTAAGACCCGTCTCCAGGGTATCAATGCGATGTAGAAGATCCGAGGATGAAGAAAAAACTTTGATACATAAGGGGGTATCAAAGTTTTGATACCCCCTATATATGACAAGTGGGCCCCCTCCATCTTCGTAAAACGTATAGACATATATATACATAAAGTTTGAGGGGGGGCCACTTGTCATACATAGGGGGTATCAAAACTTTGATACCCCCTTCTGTATCAAAGTTTTACTCCAGGACTGAAGCTTCTCCTTCTTCTTTGTTTCTACCCTATGTTGTATAAACATGCACGACATGGGCTGGAGTAGACGGAATGGTGGACCATTCACTTTCAGCGTCACTCTCTTGCAGAAAAGTTGGCACCGAGGCTTCCTCCTCCGAGTCCCAGAGTTGGCTACCCCCAAGCACATTGGTGTCTGTTCCCTGACAGATGTCCTCATCTTCGAATGAGGAATTGTTGGGGGTGATCAGGGTCTGGCTACCTCCGGCCTCAGTGCCGATGTAGTCTTCACTTTTGATCGAGTATTCTAGAATACCCCGGCAGTAGGGATTATTGCTTTATTCCCCCGCGATCGGCTCTTTGATGCACTAGCCAAAGTCGGAGGGTTACTGGTTTTTATATTTCTTCTGGAAGTCGGAGAATTGGAGATGACATGGCACTAGGTGACCAAGAGTTCTTCCTCGTCTTCAATTGGCACCCTCTTTCCGAGACGATGTCGGATAGGTGCAGCAGGTCGCAGACGCTGGAATATGGACTGCCTTGGTGGTGGGGACACTATTTTGCAACAACAGTAGTTGATAGTGACTACAGCACAAGTATGCCCCGTAAGGGGTGCGTTATGCGTAGTAGTCATCTCTTCCGATCTACGTTTGTATAGATCGTATGAGGAGAGATTCACATTTACACCCACTTCAGGCGCATGGCAAGGCCCAGTATCAAGATGTGTATGTGAGTGATGTGCCTCCTGATCCGGTTCCAGCGCATGAGATACGCCTAGATCGTTGGTAGGAGAATAACACGTATTGTGAGTCGAACCCACTTTATGTGCACAGGCCATGCGGGTACATGGTTCGACACCACAAGATGTGTCCTTTGAATTGGTTCTAACGCATAAGATATGCCTAAGTAGGAGAAGGACTTTAAGAATTGACTCATTCCGGATGCGAAAGTGTCTGAGTCAACTCTGTACAGCTTACTATCAGTCATGCGTATGACTTTTAGTGCATGTTTCTGGCTCGCTGGTGGCATAGAACATTAAAGGAGCATGGCCCATGCCGCTTTAGATTTCTTCATACTAGCCCGCGAAGGCGCATAGTACTCAGAATCCAACTTTTCCTTGTCTTAGTGGCAAGTGATTCTGTCGAAGACAGAGAGTTTTTCCTGCGTAGTGGGGCCCATACGCGGTAGTGTGGTTGCGCATTTATTCTATCGATGCATCCTCTTCGAATGGGACGAAGCAGGTTGGGAGTTGCAGTCAGCACTATATTTTCTTGACAGATGTGCTGCCCCAGAAGCAACGTCTTGCTTTTTGATGATGTTAGCAATAGAGGTTGGCTGCTACAACATAGTCCCTGCAGTGTTGGTGCTTGGCACATCACCTTTGGGTACCAAGACTCGGCGAGTCTTCTTCGACTTTGGCAGCCGTTTCGAAGGACTCGCGTTACCTTCAGAGTGGAACTCCTTGTACACTTGCTGGTCGAAGCGCACAACTAGCATCCTCTAGGAGGAGCCGAGCTTGTTGTCATTGGATTGCGACAAAGCTTTCTCGTTGGAAGAGAAAGTCGTACCCAGCAAAGTCGCCAGCTTGTTTGCCATTAAAAAGTATTTAATAAACTTTTGTATTGAACAAACGAAAAAAGTATAACTTAGATCCTCGACGGGTTCTTTCGAGTACAATTTAATTTTTTTTGGGGACGAGTAGCGTTGGAGGGTTGATTCTTTACTACGTTGACGATCTGACGACAAGCAAGAGGCAAATGGAAGTCTTCGACTGGACGGTGATTTGGCTCTCCTGAGGTAAGCTTGGACTCTACGAATGTCTCTATGTATGTCTTCGTGTCTTTTGAAATAAAGGAATGATCCTTCTCTTTATAGGGGTTGGAATGATCCATTCAGGCGGGCATATGCGATACGTGCATGAAAATTATGCACGTAGGAACGCTACGCATCATGACTTTATTGGGCGCAGGGGCGCTACCCCTGGGAAGCTTGAACTGAATCTGGCATAACTGCCCTGTTGGCACTCATTCATGAGCATGACTGAGTCAATGACACGTGGCACGTGCACATTGCTCAAAGAGCTTGATTTGTTTGAAAGATAATATATTTGATGCGCCTGAGAGATCCGACACATGAGAAGACATGGCATATGACTTCTGGGGGGCGCATAGCAAGTCTGGACGCATGGCTTTAGGGGCGCATGCGATGGATTATCTTTGTCATCCATGTGGCACTGTACAACTGTTTAACTCACAAGAATGATATTTATGCTGATGTGAGAGATGACGTTGGCGAAGCACCCTTGTCTTCATCTAAAATGACTCCCCATGTGCCTAGGTGATAGGCGCATGACCAACGGGCGCATGGTGTAAAGCATGGTGATGCTTGGGTCTTTTTGTAGCCATCGTCTATACATCTTTCGAGAAGCACACTGTGTCACGTTCGAGTGATAGCTGACATGTGATATCTCTGTCAGTGTTGTATTAAATGCTGAAGGGAAGTACAGCTGTAAGTGCATGACATATTGGCGCATCTAAGCCTCGGTGTATAATTATAGAGGAGTATGGTTTCGATAGTTTTTTTAAGCTTCTACGATCCAGAAACAAAGACTTCAGTGCAAACAAGTTTGCTCTCTGTTCTGAGTAACGATCAAAACAGAGTTCTTGCAAAATAAATTTTGCTCTCTATTCTAATTTTATAGGATTTTGGAGACTTCATGCAAACAACTTTGCTCTTCTAATTTTCTGAAGTTGGGATTTCAGAGACTTCCTACAAACAAGTTTGCTCTCATAATTTCCTGAAGTTGGGATTTCAGAGACTTCCTGCAAACAAGTTTGCTCTCCTAAGTTCCTAAACTGAGTGTACTTTGGAGATTCCGGCAAATGAGTTCGCTCTCCAAAAATACCTGAACTGAGTTTTAGGATTTTGGATATTCCGACAAACAAGTTTGCTCTCCAAAATATCCTGCAGCCCACCAAGAAGAAGAACAAGTACTGTTTCTCAAAGCAAGATTTGTTTTTATACGATCCACTTCCAGGAACCAGCAAGTTCTCGAAGAACATATGGAACCAGCAAGATTCGTTTTTATACGATCCGCTTCCAGGGGGCTCTATATATAGAGTGGAATGAGACTTATCTTCTTCTCCTATCCGATGTGGGACTAAAAGCAATATGCCTTTTTCCATACTTCTACAGCGGGCTAGGCAGCCGGCTAGGGCCTCCTCCCCTAAGGGGCCTCCATTTATTTAATTTTTTTAATTATTTTTGAAGCAATAGCTTAGATTAGCCCAGAGCCAAAAAATGAAATTTTGGGCTTGGGGAAGCCCGTGGCTGCCTGGAGAAAAATCAAATAAAACTTGCAAAAGAAAAATTAAACGTTACACTTATTTCTAAGCTGCCTTTTCATCTCCTCTCTCCCCAATAGAAATTTTCTCCCAACGAAAAAATGAAACGGTCGCTCCCTCCCACAAAAAAGGTATCCATGTCAGTTTTTTCTCCTTTCTAGTTTTTAACATCTTTTTTTGTTCTTTGAATATTTCTTTTATGCTTTATATAAATAAAATTTTAGTACTTGCTAAGCTAATTTCAACTGCCACGTGCACTCTCTAAATCTCAGATGCAGTTGATGTTAATTATTTAAAGATTGGGAAGAAGTGTACAATTTTTTTTGGTAAGTAAAATAATAATAGAAAAAGTCTCTGTTGCAATTTCTGTAGTCTGTCTAATAAAATCATTCCAACTTTGATGTCTTTGTTGCCATGAGAGTCCTCCTTAGAGGAAAATCTTGAAGAGTGTGTGTTGTGAAAAATCCTGCTTATAGTAATTTGGCATTTCCTGGAAGTAATAAGAAACTCGATGATCACAATAGTGATTTTTTTAAGTATAATTAGAATGATTATTGATTTTTATCCAATAATGGAATAGTCACTTAGGCGTATTCAAGAACTAATTATCTTGGTGATAATTTATGTGTATACAAAAGTAATTATATTGTATTTTGGATTACTGGATTAGTTGGAGTTTGGATTTATAAAAAATTTTTATAAATGAATGAGGGACTCATTTTTAGAACTTATCTAGGGCCTCCAAAATGATGGAGTCGGTCCTGTAAACATAGTGCAAGTCATAAAATCACATACATATAAGTTACATAGGAATAAAAATAAATTCAACTAGTAATGATCTGGTTTTGGTGGTGGGGTTGGTCGGGCGTGAAAAATTCTCATAACATTTGGCGAAAGCGAACTGAGGGTTGATACAACCAGCCTAGGGAGACATCAAGACTAGCATAATATTTTCCAAAATAGTCTTGACATGTTCCATATCAGGTTGTAGTCAGCTAAAGATGATAATTAAGAATAAATTATACAGTGACAACACAAGAAGATGCACCGAGAGGAGGTCTGGAATATACAGACACGTGTCACCAAGGATTTAGTACCATACACATGACCACCTTTACCGCTCTTTCCAATAACCTTCAACCAAAGTTCATTATCTTTAATTGATTAGGATTTATAAAGTCACTGCATGCAAACTAAAGTATAGCGGGATGCGGCGAATCGAAAAACGAGTTAATGCGTATGGAAAAGTTTGTAGTGAACTTGGATGTATGCAATACGAACAAAAGTCGACGTTAATGAAGATTCAAAGTTGACCCTCGTATTATCGAAATTGATATGACCTATCGAAATCGATACGCAAGGAAATGTAAGCACGATTTGAGAATACAAAATGGGGTAGGCCTACGATATCGAAATTTTTGAAAAATAGCAATACAAAAGTGTCGAACTGCTTGATTATAAACTTTGTGATTGATCAGGTTGAGACTATAAAGTCATCGACGATTGTTTCGATGCGTATAACATCTCGGGTGTCGATCGTGGATAAAAAGGCTCGAACTCAATACGAGTAGATGTTTCATGAAATACGAAATTATCGACAGTAGTACATGACTTTACTTGGAGGATAGTTGAGTAGCAATTGCGCCGATAGAAATGGTTTTGTCCGAATTGGGTAGTCGCATAAAATTCGTCGGAACATAATTTGGCTCCGAAATAATATAGCATGGTTCGTAGTAAACTGTCCTTCGTTAATGATCCACAATTATCGAACGTAGCTTCGGGGCAGCTGTCCCTAGAAGACTTGACCTCCAAATTAATTGAATGTTGCAAACCCGTAAGATGACCCATGCGAAGTCGTATATGGAATTGCATCAGTAACAAATTTAATGTGGTGCATGTTGATAATAAGTCTAGGCAATTTTTGAGAATCGTGCTATGCATGAGAGTGAGAAGAGAATGTCTTACGAGTTATGTCGTTAAATTTGGATTCACCTTGCAATTGATCTAGAGTGAATCGAACGTATATTCAATGTTGCGAGATGGACAACCTAGAAATTTGGCTAGTGAATTTCCTACTCGATAGGAATCGAACGTAAGATGTGTCATAGAGACTTTGTGTCGAAGCGATTGTTGCCTTTGAGCACCGTTGCCTTGAGTTAAACTTCTGGGTCGAATAGATCGTTGCCTTTGAGTACTGTCAATCTGAGTTGCGTCAGGAGGATTTAAGCACGGTATCTAAGTAAGTCACCTAGTGGGCATAGCCATGAGTGTTGATGCATTTGTAAGTCAACAAAGGAAATCGTATCGAGATAAGTTGCATAGCCAGATTTCGAAAATAGTTGTGTAAACCCCCTAAATTTTTCATAATTTTTTTATATTTGGCATAGATATTTTTTTATTTGTACGTCGCGCGTAATGTTGCGTTTCGTATTTGCTAGTCGAGTGCGAATATGTGCGAGGTACATATTTTTAGAAAATATTTTTTATTATATAGAAATATAGCTTTCAAATAATATATGATAAATAATTTATTTGTTGCATGTTGTAAAAGGGGTCACAATAGGATTTTTCCAAAACCGTATATTTTTATTATATTTTAAAAAGGATTATTTATTTCGCTGTTCAAATATAAGTATTAATTTAGAAAACTATTATTTTATGTGAATATATTATGTATGTGCGAGTGACATGAAATTTATTTTATGTCCACTTGATTTCACAAAAATAAATTATAGTTATTTGTAAAAATGATAATTCTAATATTTAAATATTTTATTGATTTTCGAAATTAATTAGTTATTAATATTTAAAATTTATGGAAAAGTATTTTTAATGAATCTATAGTGATTTAAACCGAATTTTGATTTTATTTGGTTAGATTAAATAGTTTTGTTTTTAAGCTATTATCTAGTTTTGATTTGAGAGATTTTATCAAAAATGGTTTTTATTCGTTTTAAATTAAATAATGGAATATCTAATGTTGATTTAAACTAGTCCCCATCCATATCCTCATAGGAGCCCGACCTCCTATATAAGGAGAGGCTCCATAAATCAAAATTCCACAACACCAAATTCTTTACAACTACCAAACCCGTGCATCGTGTCCGTGTCTCCTTCCCATCCACTATTTTTTTTCTTTTACATGTACACTTTGGAACTGTCCGACAACCCCGTACCTCGGCCTAATCCTAACCCTAGCAAAGCTGGTCGCCCCGCCATCATCTTATCACCACCACCGACAGTAACTACCACCACGTCACCAGTACTATCACCACCGCCATCGCCTCTCGACGACCAACCCACGAAAACCCAAAACACAACCGAAAACCACACACACCCGTTACCTCCGCCAGATCCGGTTGGATCCGGCCACCTCGGCGCCGCCTCGAGTCACCCCTCCACCATCGGTGCCGCGTCGAAGGCTCCGCACTAGCAGGCGCACTCCTCGTCGAAGATAGCCCCCTGCCGCCTCGCCCCGTGCGACCGTCCGACTGGCGTCCATGCCGGAATCGGTCGCTGGCCCGACCCAGCTTCACCGTGTGCCGCGCCCGCCTCCAGTTTTTCCCTTCGACGTCGTTCCCCGGATCGAGCGCGTCTGCCGCACCGAGCCCGTTCCCACGCCGCTTCTCCATGAGTTGAACGGCCACCGCGTGAAGCTTGGCAGCGCCGTCGCGTGTCCCCTCGGCACAACGCAGCCTTGAGCCGCGTGCTATCCCAGAGTTGTCCGAACCCGCGTTACCGCAGCGTTCTCTAGGTGCGCCGAACCATCCCCGTGATTATCCCTCCGTCGCCATCGCCGTCCGATTTGACGCCGACGAGCCCTCTCCTTCCCACTGGTAAAGGCCCTCCCTCTCTTTCTTCCCTCAGACCTATTTCTCTCTCTTCCTTTGTGGTTCAGAGTGAATTTAAAGAGGAAAGCAGCTGTAGCTGCCATAATATATGCTATAGCTACTTTTTAGAGGAAAGCAGCAGTAGCTGCCATAACATATGCTATAGCTATTTTTTATATAGTTATTATTTTCATTATTTATTGATGTCTTTTAAATATTTTTGTGTTATTTGTTTTATTATAGTATATGAGGCTGTCAATTAGGTATAGATGCATACATATAGTGTTATGTTGCTACTATCTTTATTAATATTTTAATCATACTAGTACTGCTACTTATTATTAGTATATATCCCTAAAACTATATATTTGTTTAAAATGTGGTTTTACATATTATATAGTAATTTAAAAAGATAGTTTAAGCAAAAGGATATATTTGATATAATTAGAGGTGATGCTAAATTAATTTTTACCTAAAAATAATTTTGACCCATAAGTATATATAGTTCGAAGTTATAAAATAATTTTCTAGTATTTTCACATATTTATTGTTACTAAAAATAATAATAAAGATAATAGTTTTCCTATCTATAATTTTTGTTTTTTTGTTTGTAAAACCTAGTTTGTTTAAAAAGATTTTTTCAGATTTTCAAGTGTTTATTTAAAACTAGTATCAAAACATATTTTTGGCATTATAAAATATTTCTAAAAATAATATATGTATCTGTTTTCACAAATTCTCTAAATTACCATCATTAATCATGACTGATCGCGTCTTCTATTTTCTCACGAAATTCAGACCTTTACCCACGACCTCGGCTAGTGGAGAAATCAGGACTTATTGGATCATCGCACCACACAAGGCGACACCGCAAGATATCTTGCCATTTGTTATCTATTTATTTTAGCTCATATTTCATGCATTTACTTATTATTTACTTTCTGTAAAATAAACTGTGATACATGGCATAATTTGATAGAATCTTACTGTTCAGTTCTATTTCCTGCTATGTACTATTTTTTTACAAATTGAACTTAGATTTAAGGGACCATCCTTTGTGTGTTGCATTCATAGGCCTTGACACAATTGTACTACGTGGTTGCGAGTCGCATATAGAACACGGACATGCGTGACTGGCTGGCCACCGGTACTATAAGTCGTGTGATAGGATTAACCGCTAATAGAGTTTGCATTATTAGTTTGAGTTAGTAGTTAATAGAGGCTCTATGTTGTGGATACAACATATTAGGCATTGGGCGGGGAGGACAATACCTTAGCGTATGGGATACTATACACTTTACCTTTTGTAACCCGTGAGCTCCACCGGAGACACGGGTGAGATTACCCATGATTACTGATGGCCACTGATGTTCTACGGAACGTTATACTCTTATTGATTGGGCCTCTGGTATCCCAAGTGGGGACCATGCCGATCCTATTTTAGCCAGGGCCCATGCGTTGGAGGATGTTCTTAAAACTGCATACACTTAGACTGGTTAGGCTACCTTATCCGTTAGGTATGAGTACTCTTGGTTTGGGTACTTGTATTTGACCGTGACTTGGAACAGTAACTTGTCGTGGACTAGTTTGCCACATCTTGTCCTTGTTTGGTTGTAGGTGTAGCTCACTACTTCAATGAGAAGGTGCTGAACCTTGTTGTGGTCCGGATACCATATTGGATTCATGACTTGGAAAGATACCTCATAGTGGGTTAGTGTGCCGTCTCTTGTCCTTGTTTGGTTGGGGGGATGGTACACTAATTCAAAGGTGGGTATTTGACCATGTTATGATCCGATTGACTTATTATTAAGCAGTATTTATTCAGTTTATATGGCATGATATTATGTATCTTTCTACGTCCCTATGAGGACCTAGTGATCTCTCCAGGTGTGTGTCTTTTGTGGTTTTCGCAGGTGCTCTAGCCAAGGCCATTTCTTCGAGGATGATTATCCTTGGATCGTCTTCGCATCACTCGACAAATTCAATTGTTATGTATTTCTTCTCTTTTAGTTGGTAGTGGATTTGTCTCCGCCCAACAATTTTATAAGTGACAATTCATGAGTTGATTTATAAATTTTTCTTCTTTATGTGTGGATGAGAATAGTGTTGTGGTTACTGCATTTTACAACTTATGTATACATACGGTGGTTCCATATATTAGAGTATACTTCGTATGTACACTACTAAAATCTGCTCAATTGGCGACGTAAATTTAGCGACGGACGATTAATGTCGCTAAATTGTGCACATTAGCGACGTTTTATTAAAACGTCGCTAATAGTTGCTACTAGCGACGAAAATAGCGATGTGACAACGACGTATATTAATTACATGAGCTAGTCGTCGCGAAACGTTGCTATGACGTCGCTAATAGCGACTAATTTAGCAACGGTAGTATGAACGTCGCTAAATTATAATTATATTCCCCCCGACGATTCATTTTCCCCCATTTTACTCTCCCACTCTCTCTCCTCCCCCCTCCGGCGCTCTTACTCTCTTCGATGATCTCACTCTCTTCGGCGACACTCACTCTTTTCGGCGACTCTCCTCCCTCTCCGGTACGTGACTCTTCCCCTCCCTCTCTCTCTCTCTCTTTGACTGTTTTGGTTGTTGGTGGTTGGGGGGTACGGGTGGCTCGGGGGGAGGGGCAGGGGGGGATGCGGGTGGTTGGGGGGTGAGTGGGGGGTGGCTGGGGGGGTGGGGCAGGGGGGTGAGGGCGGCTGGGGGAGGGGAGTAGGAGGGGTGGGGGTGGCTGGGGGATGGGAGCAGTGGGGGTGGGGGCGGCTGGTTGAGGGGAGCAGTGGGGGCCCACTACAACAAAAAAGTGTTTTAACGACACTCAAAAAGTGTCGTTAATTACTTTCCACGGCACTTTTTTAGTGCTGTCTAGAAGGGGTGTCATAGAAAGTTTGTTTACTTTCAACAACACATCAAAAGTGTCGTGTAATAAATTTATGACGACACTTTCTGAATGTCGTTTAATTCTTATTTTATGGCATGATACTAGTGTCATATTAACCTCCTCCAATGGCAACTGATAAGTGTCGTCATAATTTTTTTGGCTTTTAACGACACGACAAAAATGCCATATAATAACTTTATGACGACACTTTTCGAATGTCGTTTAATGCTTATTTCACGACAATTTATTGGTGTCATCATAATGTTATAAATATTTTTTACTACACTTTTTATATGTAATCTAAACATACAAATCATAAATATCATTACTGTCACGACACTTTTTATGTGTCATCTAACTCATTTCAATGACACATTTTAAATGCCTTCAAAATATCATGAAAGTGTAATGAAATATTAATTGATTTCATTTGTATATTTATTTTCATATAATTATACAAAACCAATTTCACATATAATAAAATTTTAATATACCAACAACAACATATATTAAAATATCTCCAATCCATACAAAGTCGCAATAAAAAATAATATTAAGAACAACAACAAAGTCTAAGCCTATTACATAACAATTCCTACTAGTACTAATTAGCGCCTATCTCTTTGCAGCATCGAACTCGAACCTAATCTGAACTCATCAATCGACCTGCACACAAAAAGATAAGAATTAATATTTAGACTTTTAAATGACCATGCAAATGCTACTGCAAAAGAAACATTAAAAGAGTAAGGAGGTGGTTCTTGTCTACTAATCTTACTAATTATAGGACATTATAGGACAACCTGGCTATAATTAAATGAGTTAACATATAAAAGACATGTCAGAAAGAAAAACAAATGCTAAGAAAAATATGCAACCATAGGAATAGCAAACGGAAATAGCAAACACAAAAGGGAACTCCAAATTGTATCTCATGCTAGTAGATTTTGTTTATCAACGGGAAAACAATTGAATAGCTAACTTTCATATCAATTCTTATAGGTTTTAAAATTAACTACTAGGCGCTAATAAGAGTAAGGAGATGGTTCTTGCTGACTAGTACAGTGCTAATAGGAAATGAAATAACTAACAAAAGAGCATGTTATAAAAGAAATTCACAGATTTAACAAATATGGAATTCTGAATATTAGCAAACAAGTTTAATCAATACAACTTGGTGCTAGCGAGACTTTCATTCAAGGGAAAAAGATTTGAATGCTTGTCTGGTAGCTCCAAACCCAACATTTTTGCTTTGTAGATATTATTGTCGCCATGGACTGCATTGATTCCATAAACCGTAGGTAGGCTTAGGCACACTCCCCCCACCACTCAACACGCTTCCTAGAATAAGTCCAAAATTTAGTATTAATTATTCACAACATGATTTCCTACCTAAAATGGAAAGAAACAACTAGATTAGAGAAAGATTCGACATGTTCTTCTCTCAAAGTAACCTCAACTTCCATGGAAAATCAAGCTCAAAATCTTACATCACCAGATGATCCATGTGCCCAAATAATTAGCTCTTGAAACCATGATAGACAACTTTTGCTTTGAGATTAATAAGCAACTAGATGTAGTTTTTCACAAGAAAGAATTGATATATAATAAGTAATAATTTTTTAGTCAACGAAATTAATGACTAAACATGTGATATATGAAGTTGAAAGCCTTACGAGTCCAGTAGTAAATAGTCATTTGTATCATCCATATACCCTCCCGGACCATGGGTGATGTTAATTGGTCATACATGTAAAATTCAGCAAAATATTTATCACTAAAGAGAAAAAAAATAGATGAGTAACTACCAAATAATAATGAATGTTAAAATAAAATAATAGCTATTTATGAAAAATTCACATCATACAACCGTCTTCTGCCAAATGTAACTAGAAAATAAAATCTCATTTTATTAAGACCGTTGGACACCTGAGGTTAAACTACAAAAATTTTACTCTCTTGAGTATACTCAAAGACCTGCTACAAAATGGCAAATTCAGTTTTCCTTCTCTATTAATAAATTATGCTGACTCGTCGGGATAAAAAGGAAACTCAAGTTTCGAGCGTAACTTGAATGTCTCAATCACGCATGTGAAAATCCCATTAAAGCATAATCAAAGCCATATCAACAAGTTTTTATTTACAAATTTTTAATCATACTCGAAAGATTTCCAACAATTATCTAAGACATGCTCTCCAAAAACCTAAGATTAGGATAAATTACAGGAAAGAAAAATAAAATTTCAAGTTCACACAAGATCATGATTCACATATCGGTATCAAAATCGGTTTCAGACTCTTCTTATGATTATCGGTATTGGTAGTTTCCACATTGTTCGTAGTTTCGACAGTCCAGTTCCATGATTGAGTTCCAAAGTTATTTATTTGGGAAAGCAACAAATAATACTAATTTATTTATTAAAAACTAGGTATTTGATACATTGAGGCGCAATCTTATGTATTGTTTGTTGGTTTATGTTGGTTTTAAATGAAAGAGTACATGCCATTGTTAAATTGTTCATCCGTAATAGATAATGTTGTTTATTTTAGTTGCCTTTAGACAGAGTACCACCACAATACATATTTTGGATGAAATAATATTAAGATGGATGAAATAATATTTATAGTTAAGAGTGTGTGTGCTTTCCGCTGCAATGACAGCATGTGTTATGTATAGGTGTTAAGAGTGTCTCTTTTAGCATAGTATCCTGTGTGTGCGTGTGTGTGTGTGTGTGCGTGTGAAGAATTTGTGTGCCAGTACACATCAGTGTCTAGTAAATTCAAGTATCAAGCAAGTATCTAGTGTGGAACCACTAGAAGCTGTACCTATATATATATAGATAAGTATAGCCTTTAATATACCAACAAACACCTATACATGTGCAGCAGATAGGTACTCCTAATTAGGGCAGCCATAGCAGCAGTTAGTGAGGAACTGCAGATTTTCCCTACAAAAAAATCAGTGTGTCGGAGAATGTGTATCGGTAGAGGAAATCTGTGCCATTGACAATTTATTTTTCCCTCGTGTCCTTATCTATGTTTCCATGAATGACCAAGAGAGAACATTCCCATTGCAACATATAGAGTGCCATTGACAATTTATTTTTCCCTGAATAAAGAAGTATTAATCCTCATTAGCAAGAAATAAATAAACAAGCATGCCTCTCAAATATGATTACTGTAGATCACTACAGGAACTAATGCTAACCCAATATTTAACCTAAACAACGGATATTATGTTGCAATTTACTCTTAATATGTACCTCTTTTCATGTACATCTTCAGGTCCGTCGGACTATGCTCTCAACCTGCCAAATATATCACAGTACTTCATTACTACAGAAGTTCAAAACTAATTTCTTTTCTGCTACATGTAAATAACAAGTTTGACTTCAACCTGTTTTTCGATAGCCCCTCAAACAACAATCAATGGCGAAATATCAGTGAAGAAGACTTGACAAAGAGGACTGTGCTTGAACATAGAAAGTTGGGACAATTTGATGGAAATCATCTTATATGTTTCAAAATTTTGTACATATATTTACACACTTTCTCCCTCCGTTGTTTCATATAACATTTTTCTCCACCCATATATGTAGTTCATAACTATTCTCTCCACTAGTTCTTTGTCAAATCAAAAGGAAAAGGAAACTCCCCAAAAAGAACAGAAAGAACAACCCAAAACCTTTTCCTGCAAACCAACATGTCCATTCCATCTCATGAAAAGCCCTACTTATTTTATAATGATGGCAGGATTTGGAATATGCACATGTGAGTGTGTGAGTCCCAATTTTAGTTCCCATGTTTCCTCCAGGCTGCAGGTGATCAGTAAAGTTGATCATCCTTATGCTGATTAAGAAGTCATTGAAGCCCAACAACTAACAGATGAGTATATGCGTTCAAAGCAAGATTTAAAATTGCAAAGGAGAATTAGATGGAAGACTGGAAGTGCATGCTTAGCTTGCACTCCCAGATGTCCTGACACATCTCTTACCATGTGACAAAATCATCAGTGTTGATTCAATAACTCAAAGGCCATCTCATATCTTGCAATCAATAGCCAGCCAGCTTATAAAGTTGTCTAATGGTCCCTAGGTGATCCGACAAAGTTCCAATACGGTTTTAAAGAAGAGAGATCCAGCTTTTCAACAAAAAATCCTCTCCGACATTTTGTGCATGCTTAGTTTGGTTATAATTACAAATTTACAACTCTACTATCTAGTGGTATATTTCTACTCACATCATATCTTGATTTTCCTCTAGATATTGTGCATGTAACTACCTCCTGTAAGTTCCTTCTGGTATTGTCATTGCTGGGAAGAGTACTTTCCCCTGGTTGAACCTTCATGCCTAATTACAAGTAAAACAGACCAAGTATTACTTGCTCAACAGAATGGTTAAGAAAAAAGAATCCAAGTATAGAAAATGTCGGATAAACTATATTACCTGCTACACCGAAATAACAAGGCCCTGAAAAAGTACTCTCTTGAGGGTATATAGGCCACTATTAAACAGATTGGACCAAGAAACAAACCAACCTTCTATATAGGCTTACAGATAATCTTCTTACCTGAACTTTTAACTATGGTACTGTTGTGACAACAAACATGGATTTCATTTGAGAGTTCCTTCATGGCTGTAGAGGTTACATCAAACATAAGGCTGATGTTGTATTGTAATCACAAATCAAATAGAAAAAATGTTAAACCAAGGAAAATCAAAATTACATGATACTTTGATTTGTCCATTTTGAGATTCCTCGTAAATATTGGCATGAAAAGAAGAGAAATCATATGAACAAGAGAGTTCAAGGTGAGACAAACATACATATATGCATGTAGGCCCACAATGATATGAACACCCATGTGCTTGTGTATGTACATCATACATGTGCATTTGTCATATTTTACTATCTGACAGACTACCTTGGGTGACTTGCGTTATCTCTTCAGTGTTCTTGTGACATGAAACAGGACAATGTATTGGAAGAGGATGCTCCATGCCTACGCATATATCAGCAGGTCTGATCTAATCATAATCCGTATGTACAGACTGAGGAAAAATCTATCTTACCTCCCAAATTAAAAACTAACCTTCTAGTGTCTCAACAATATCATCGTGTTTTGCAATAGGACTTCCCATTGAGAACATCTTTTCTTCTACAAATATTACAAAAGTTGTAGAGGCATTGTCGTATCGGTTGAAGATAAAATTAAAATTACTCACAGCAGAACAAAACCCCAAGTTTTGAACTTGGGAAGTCAGCTGTAGCAGCTGTTCTTTGTTTTAAAGAGGGTATCAATTCTAAAATATCAAGCTGAAGTAGGAAGCAAGCAGTCCAAAGTAGTGTCATGTCCTTATTAGAGACCACGGACACTCCAAAATGCACAAGGACATGCCGTTATGGTGCCTGTGACTTCATATCATGTCATGTTCATGTCTGTGTAACAATAGGTGTTAAATGACAAATGTTCCTGATATATCAACTTGAAACCCTACCATGAATACTCCAGCATGGTTATGGCCTAAAATAGGATTTTCATTCTAAGAAACACCTATGTAGGAAAAACCCATTCAAACTGATGGCCAAAAGAAAAGCTAACACTCATAAGCAAGCTCAACAACAATTTACTTGGTGTGGCAACTTGAGAGCAACAAAACTGTCATAGGAAAAGTTAAAAGAAGATTAGCTGGCTGGAAAGTCATTGGAAAAGTTAAAAGAATTCCTAGACAACTAATCTTCTTATGTGGCTCTTGTTTGGCACATATTGATGAAAGGGTTTGATTGCCCTTCCACCCCCAACCGAGTTGCTACAATGTTGAACAAATTGGAGGTCATCTATCAGTTCCAATAAACAACTATAAGATCTCACTATCATACACTAGTTTGGTACATCTGGAATGAAAGGACCCAAAGAATATTTTAGAACTTGTCATCAATACTATTTTGAATTTTTATCTTGATCAATATAAGTTCCTCATTATCTTTGTTCCTTCATGGGTTATAAAGACGATTAATAAAAGGGCTAATTAGTGGCTTATATTGGATTTTATACCATTTTAGAGTTTAAGTCCTAACATGTCCAATTGAAAAGTTTGGACCATGAATTTTTATTTATTGTTTCTTTTCTCTCATTATAACCCCCCCATCATGCATAACAATAAAATTTTCATTATGTAGGTTATGGAGGGTATAATGGAAGAAAAAAAAGTAAAAAAAAAAATCGTAGTCTAAGCTTTCCAATTTAACATGTCAGGACTTAAACTCTAAACTGATATAAAATTCAGAGTGTAAACGCTAATTAGCCATTCATAAAATTATAAAGATATTTCTGTAGTCGAGTTCTGACTAGACTCCAATAGCTAAAAGTCTTCATGTCTAAATTAGAGGGTGGACTTGGCATTAAAAATTTCTGACACTTCAATGTAGGTCTTCTATGTAAATAGAGAGAAAAAAACTAATCTTCTATGAATTAATCTAATCAATTTCTAGATGAAAGGGATTTGGGACCTCTGTTATTCTTCAAGTGGCCATATTGTTTGATTTGGAACGGTATTATGAGAACTAATAACCTCCTTTAGAGACAATGTTCTTACTAAATGTGGTGTTGGAAATACTCTCGGATATTATGGGTGGTGGATATAGAAAATATATTTAGGGTAAGCAAAAATATACTGAAAATAAAATTTTCAGGAGAGAAAATACCCTAATTAAATTTTTCGCGAAGCATCATATAAAGTTCAATTTATATAAAAAATAAAAATAATATGGCTAGCAAGTTTTGAACCCATGAGCTCTCGAGTAAATTTTATATTACTTAACCAAATGAGCTAAGCCATCATATGAGGAAAGGGTTGAGGAGAAGAGGTTGCATAAGGTTAAGGTTTATTGCACATTTCTGAATTCTAGCCCGAGGAGCATTCGAAAAATAGACATTTGAGCATATGCCCATCTCCCAAACTAGCCCTAAAACTATAGTGTTAATTACATTTCATCAATTATAGTATAACAAAAAAATTCCAAATACCAGCCAACATAGTGTACAAACCAATATTTTCCAAAAAAATAAAGTTTCAACCTACAAACATAAATTTGGCATACTTACCTAATGTGTCAATAAGAACCATGCATTTACATAATATTCTACAATATTTTATGATAGTCATGTTGAAACGTATTGGACACAACCCGGTAAATCCAAAATACGTAAGTCTGTGTCTTCGTGTCCTTTTCGGGACCAAAGTACGGGACCATTGCAAAATATTACGGGACCAAATCAAAGAATTAATTATAACACAACAAAGAATCTCACCTGTAGCGAGAAGCTACGGAATTGAGGACCACAACAAAGTATTCCTGGTGTATAACCCTGCCACAATGCATGAAAACACAAGATAAATAATATTCAATTCCAAAAGAAGAAAAAATAATCATTTTATAGATAAAATTTTGCAGTAACGTAAATTTTTAGAAAGAAGGTAATTCAGAACCAAAACAATTAAACATTAAAGTGGTCATGGAGGATTCAGAGAAAATTGAAATTGGAAAATGTTGTCAATATTAAGAAAGAGAAACCCTAGATGTTGATTTCTTCCTCTAAGCCTATTTATGTAATAAAACCCTAGATAATGATTGATCTATTCCGAAGCTTACCAAATTCCCAATTATTAAACCTAGATAATGAATCAAGAAAGAAAAACTCAGGAAAATAGGAGTGTGGAGATGTCGGAGTGTTACCTTTGCCGCCCCTTCGAGATTCTGAGGAAGATTTCGAGCTCGAGCCCCTTCGAGAGAACGTCACTTTGCCGAGAGAAAGGAAAAAGAGAAAGGAAAATGGGAGAATAAGAGAGAGAAGAAAATTGAAGAATAAGAAAGCTGGACTGTGAAGTTCAGAGAGGGAACACCAAACTTTTGATCCCCAAATTTTTTGATGGGAGCCAAATATTTTGGTAGAGTTGTGCTCTGACTGCCAATTTATTTTGGAAGAAGCGGCTATAGAAAATATTTGGCAGAAGCGCCAATTTATTTTGGAAGTGAAAAAAATAGTGGGAAATGAAATTCTTAGACAACACTTTTTAAGTATTGTATTTTTTATATAATATTATACAAAAATTTTAAAGTGTTGTATATAGTACATAATATTCTACGACATTTTAAAATTGTTTTAAAAGTGTTGTTAAATTTATGTTTACGACATTTTTAAATAGGTGTCGTAGATTATGATAAATACTGAATTACAACGACATGTTTTAGTAAAGTGTCATCACTAAAAAAATTAATGGCACTTATCTAGCAAGTGTCGTAAAAAAGTGTCGTTGTTAACCTATTTTGTTGTAGTGGGGTAGGGGCGGCTAGGGAAGGGGAGCAGGGGGGGTAGGGGCGGCTGGGGGAGGGGAGCAGTGGGGGTGGGGGCGGCTGGGGGAGGGGAGCAGTGGGGGTGGGGGCGACTGGGGGAGGGGAGCAGGGGGGTGGGGGCGGCTGGGGGAGGGGAGCAGGGGGGTGGGGGCGGCGGGGGCAGGGGAGCACGGGGGATGGGGGTGGCTGTGGGGAGGGGAGGGTTAGGGTTCGTATTAGGGTTAGGGATGGTATAGGGGGGGAGGAGGGGGGGCTTGGTCAGGGACACCGATAGTGCCGAAAAATCTGATAATTTAGTAATAATTATTTGTTTTCCGACACCAAAAAATGTGATACTTCGATTCGAAAGCACCGATAGTGCCGATATTTGTTACAAGTAGTTTTGTTGGTTGGTTAATTGGTAACATAGTGATCGGGACATATAGTCCCTGTAGCCATTCGACTGGCGAGGCAGAAATTATGTAGCCATAGATAAAGTTTACTGCCCTCTGACCCTCATCCCTCGGCAATGATGATACGACAACCTATAACTATATCTTTTAGTAGTAGATAATGTCTTAGTATTACATTATGTGGGTTCATCTTGATTCTGTTATATCCTTCAGCTACTAGATTAGATAAGAACATATACTACACCATATGTAAAGAACATAGATGATTCACACTAATGTATGCTAGAATGAATTTTGGGTTGTGTTCTGAGCCATCCGTTCTCACACTTAAAATACATATGAATTAGTACTGTGTGTCAATCTTTGTTTTTGTATTTTCGGCAAACCCAGGGATTGGATTCTGTATTTTGTATTTTGTATTTTGTATTTTGGCTCCAGCTCCAGCTCCATTTGCATTAATCTACGGTACGACATGATGATCAGGACATAGTCCCTACAGCCATTCGACTTGCGAGGCAGAAACTATGTGGCCGTAGATAAAGTTGACTGTCCTCCGACCCTCATCCCTCGGCAATGATGATATGACAACCTATCACTATAACTTATATAGTAGTAGATGATGTCTTAGTATTACATTATGTGAGTTCATCTTGATTCTGTTACATTCTTCAGATACTAGATACGATAAGAACATATACTACACCATATGTACAGAACATAGATGATTCACACTAATGTATTCTAGAATGAATTTTGGGTTGTGTTCTGAGCCATCCGTTCTCACACTTAGCAAAAAATTGAATTTTCTGTATTTTATCTGCTTTTGAAAATGTACTCAAACGAGATGATGGTTCCTTTAGTTAGCTTGCGTATGTTACAATTATATTATTTGTGAATATCGATCTTACCAGATGACACCCATGCCCCGAGGAGCGGCACGTCATTTGAGGGAAACAGTGAATGCTGAGGTGGCTCCTTCTACTGTTTAGGAGAAAGTGGCACCGGTAGCTAGTGAGACCGGGAGTTTTATTCATCCAGCGCCTGCAATGGACTACATCTCTCCTGCCGCCGTCGATCCCACTTATTCGAGGTGGTTGCATGATCGTATCACTGAGCGTTTGCGTGAGCTGCGTGGTTCTCATTAGCTATTAGTACTTATTTGTATTGGGCTATTTGTATTGGGTTATTTTTGTATTAGACTATTTGTATTGGACTACATATATGAATTAGTACTGTGTTAATCTCTGGATTGTATTGGACTACGACATGGTGATCAGGACATAGTCCCTACAGCCATTCGACTGGCGAGGCAGAAACTATGTAGCCGTAGATAAAGTTGACTGTCCTTCGACCCTCATCCCTCTGCAATGATGATATGACAACCTATCACTATATCTTATATAGTAGTAGATGATGTCTTAGTATTACATTATGTGAGTTCATCTTGATTCTGTTACATTCTTTAGATACTAGATACGATAAGAACATATACTACACCATATGTACAGAACATAGATGATTCACACTAATGTATGCTAGAATGAATTTTGGGTTTTATTCTGAGCCAATCGTCCCCATACTTGGCTATTAAGCATGCGAAATATATCGTTGAAGAACATAAAACTTGTGGTCGTTACTGCAGAAAGTGCAGACTGACATGAACTGACGCACGAAAAGGAGGAGATCAAAGCTGTAACAAGTAAAGTTGTATTTTAGATGTTCTACTCTTGTAAGCTCTTTGTTCACAAAGCAAGATATAATGAATACAGAATATTATCGAGTTTATAACTCTTGTAGCTCTATACTTGAGTTACGAACTCGATACTTGTTCTGTATTCTTTAATTATAGCTTGCTTTGTGAACAAAGAGTTTACGAGAGTTTTTTTTCCAAAGCACAACTTTTCTTGTTCCAGCTTAGAGCTCCTTATTTTCGTGCGTTAGTTCATGTCGGTCTTCACTTTCTGCAGTAACTTCCTCCAATTAACCTCCCTCCCTTGGCAATAATGATATGACAACCTTTCTTGATTCTGTTATTATAGTAGATGATGTCTTAGTATTATATTATGTGGGTTCATCTTGATTCTATTATATCCTTCAGATACTAGATTCGATAAGAACATATACTACACCATATGTACAGAACATAGATTATTCACACTAATGTATGCTAGAATGAATTTTGGGTTGTGTTCTGAGCCATCCGCTCTCACACTTAACAGATATGAATTAGTACTGTGAGAGCGCCGGAGAGAGTGAGAGCGCCGGAGGGAGGGAGGAGAGAGAGTGAGAGAGTAAAATGGGGGGAAATGAATTGGTGGAGGGAATAAAATTAGAATTTAGCGACGTTCATACTAACGTCGCTAAATTAGTCACTATTAGCGACGTCATAGCGACATTTTGCGACGACTAGCTCATGTAACTATGTAGCCGTAGATAAAGTTGACTGTCCTTCGGCCCTCATCCCTCGGCAATAATGATACGACAACCTATCACTATATCTTTTAGTAGTAGATAATGTCTTAGTATTATATTATGTGGGTTCATCTTGATTCTGTTATATCCTTCAGATACTAGATTCGATGAGAACATATACTACACCATATGTGCAGAACATAGATGATTCACACTAATGTATGCTAGAATAAATTTTGGGTTGTGTTCTGAGCCATCCATTCTCACACTTGAAACACATATGAATTAGAACTGTGTCAATCTTTGTTTTTGTATTTTCGGCGAACCCAGGGATTGGATTCTGTATTTCGTATTTTGGATTCTGTATTTTGGCTCCAGCTCCAGCTCCATTTGCATTAATCTACGGTACGACATGGTGATCAGGACATAGTTCCTGCAGCCGTTTGACTGGCGAGGCAGAAACTATATAGCCGTAGATAAAGTTGACTGTCCTTCGACCCTCATCCCTCGGCAATGATGATATGACAACCTATCACTATATCTTATATAGTAGTAGATGATGTCTTAGTATTACATTATGTGGGTTCGTCTTGATTCTGTTATATCCTTCAGATACTAGATTCGATAAGAACATATACTACACCAAATGTACAGAACATAGATGATTCACACTAATGTATACTAGAATGAATTTTGGGTTGTGTTCTGAGCCATCCGTTCTCACACTTGGCAAAGAATCAAATTTTCTGTATTTTATCTGCTTTCGAAAATGTACTCAAACGAGATGGCACCCGTTCTCACAGATGGAACCTAAGAACCGAGAATCTTGCTTGAGGGAGGCACAGATGGCTGTAAAAGAGGAGGTGGCTCCAGCTCCAGAGGGCAGTTCCACCGAGAGAGCTGTTCCAGAAGTAATTCCTAAAGCCGAGGGAGATGTGAAGGAGGAGGTGGCACCACAGGGTAGTTCCACCGGGAGTTCCAGTCATCCATCTCCTCTGGATATTGATCTGGCTGCCGCGGATCCTACTTATACGCGCTGGCTGAGGGAGTTCTATCTGCCCCAGCATAGATGACAGTAGATACATATATTGACTGGATTTGTTTTGATGGATATATATCCTCTGGATATTATGATGGATATATCTCCTTTGGATATTGTGATGGATATTTATTTTTTTGTGTGTGAAGTATATTGGTTTGTGTGATGTGTGATGCATATTGTGATGTATATTTGTTTGTGTGATGTGTGATGCATATTGTGATGTTCCGAGTGGCTTGAGGAGGACCAATTATTTTTGGTCTATTCTGGATTGTATTGTGCGTGCCGGTGTTGAGTGTTCCACCGAAGGGGTCGACGAACCCAGGGATTAGATTCTGTATTTGGATTGGATTGGATTCTATATTTTGGATTGTACATTTGCATTCTGGATTCTTTTTTTTAATTTTTTTTCAATTTAGCAACATTTTTAGTGACGTTAATATTCGTCGCTAACTGTTAGCGACGAATATAAACGTCGTTACTCTCATCACTAAATTGTTGACGTGGCAAACAATCTGATGCCACCATATCGTCGCAAAGACGTCGCTAATGTGTCGCTAATCGACGACCACAAGAAAACGTCGCAAATAACGTCGCTAATTAGCGACGTTGTAGACGTCGCTAAATAACGTCGCCATAGTGATGTTTTGCGACGTTTTATCGATTAGCGACACGTTTTTTTCCATCGTTTCCAAAACGTCGCTAATGTCGCTTAGCGACGTTTTTGTCGAGATTAGTGACATTTTGGAACGTCGCTAATCTGACAAATTTTTGTAGTGGTATGCAGCTGGCATGTCTACATACTTAGTCCTAAGTATTTTGGGACTGGGGTGTTACAAGTTGGACAGCGACTTTGAATGCAAGGCGTTGCGAAGGATCATTGCGATCGGATGCGCGACAGCTCGACGCGATGCATAGAATTGATGGTCCATACTGTAGAGCCTAAAAATCAAGTTGCGCCATGTTTGTACTACTCAGCAATCAAGTTGCGCCCAAGAAATTAAGTTGCGCCACTGTTATGAAGCCTAGAGATCAAGTTGCGCCACCACTTACGTTGCGCCATATATCAGAGTGCACCTAATCACATTGCGCCAAAGCCTACGTGGCGCGTGACAATAATTGTCATCATTAACTGACAGTACTGACAACTGGCAGCACGATAAACGAAGAAAATCTCTTCGACTCCCGTAAAGCGTGGCGCTCGAGATGATTTGCTGTCATTTGATGACAGTTGTGCCGCGTATTCTGTAAGTTGTACCTAGGCGCAACCTGATCAAACTCTTCTCACAGATCAAATGCTGCCACATGCCTATACACTAAGTTGCGCCTAGGTGCAACCTAATCAAGCACAGTTTGACTTGTTGACTGAAGCTCGTGCAACCTGATAAAGTTGAAGCAACTAACGTTCTAAAGCAGGATGACGTAGCGCACATGCCACTAATCTCTCAAAACGTGTCCACTACTCTGTATACGACAATGCGCATCTCAATCATATGGTGCCACTCGTCTAAATACAGTTAGTACACGTTCAGTAACTGAATGGAAGTTGGCGCAACCCGAAGTGGCACAGTTCGACCTCGCGCACATCAGAATAACTGCTAAAACAGTTATTTCCAGAACTCTATAAATTGAGTTTCCAATCATTATCAAGGGATCAGAGATCAAGAGTTCTTGCGAAAGTGCTGCTGTATTCTCCAGAGGCTTTAGTCTTCATGTTCACATAGTCCAAGGGATAAAGCAATCGTCTTCTGATCGAATTCCTAAAGTTGTACTTCCCCAGAATTCATTGTACTTTGTACGATTCTTTTTAAGTTTGGAATAAACTTTTTGTTTTTGTAAACAAAATGACGACTCTGCTGGTGACGACTTTCTTCTCCGACGAGAAGGTGACAACTCAATGTGATACTGCGTAAATCGGAAAGGCACAAAAGAATCTGCTTGTTCAAGTCAACCAGACAGCCTACTAGGATATGATCAACACCAAGAGCAACAAGCGCACTGTGGCTATCGCCAATAACAGAACTGTGTGGACTCCTAAGTCTTCCACAATGGCTATTGCCCAGGCACAACCTGAGCGCTCAGTGGCCAAGGCACAATCTGCCTCTGCTGTCCAGGCACAGCCTGCTTCTGTTGCTCGCGCGCAACCTATTCCCTCTGCCAAGGAGCAAATTGCTTCTGTGGCCAAGGCACAGTCCACTCGCTCTGCTGCTAAGGCACAGTCTACTCACCCTGCTGCCAAGGTGCAGTCTACTCATCCTGTAGTCAGAGCGCAGTCTACTCACCCTGTTGCTCGAGCGCAACTCACTTACTCTACTGCCAGAGCGCAGTCCACTCACCTTACTGCTAAGGCACAACCAGTAGCCCATTCTGCTATGGCGCAACCTATGCATCCTGCTGCCCAGGCGCAGTTTGCCCACCATGTTGCTCTGGCGCAACCCAATGGAAATAGCCTCTTGGTTATTCCCTCTTCTTCTCCAGTTCTGAACTTGGAAAAGCAATATTCTAGTGCTAGTACTAAACAGAACAAAGGAAAGGGTCCTTTCACACATCCTCAACTTGCGCCACTTGCCCCTAATGTGGTTCAACAACAAAATAGAGGAAAATGCTTCTTAGCTAACCCTTCACAAAACAAAGGAAAGCACCCTTTGGTCTTTTCTCAATCTTCCCCAGTCTATGACTCGGAGGAAAATGTCTCTGATTGTATTCCCTTGAATAACAGAGGTCTTCAAATCTCTACCAGAGGAAAGAATGCGGATCAAAGAGGCATCCTGCCTACTTCAATGATAACTACTCAAGATCTTCCAACCTTGCATATCTCAAGATCCAAGCAAGAAAAATTGTTAGTATCTCAAACAGATGCACCGGAATCAGAATTGTCTAATTTGCATGCCTATCTCAACATACGTCAATCAGTATCAACCTCGGTGAAACACAAATATCCTATGCCAAGGGCCAACATACGCCAGAAACACAGCTTTGAAGAGAAAGATCCAATCACTTATGCCAATGAGTTAAGTACTTCTCTATACACCCACGAAACTAAGCATCTTAAGAACCGAAGTCATGTTCCTAACATCATTAAGGAATATGTTCCTCCGACTTCTTTTCGTCCAGTGGTGGTAACTGATCTCTGAGAACGTCTTACCCAAAAATAGGAGATCACGGAGACGTCTCACTCACCTTTGAATCACCCATCAGAATGCTACTGCCTTCATGAAGTGGTTATCAAATATTGTTGCCAATCAGCTAAACGATCTGTCTTCGATCGTTTGAATTATGCTTCAATTCCTGAACCCATGATAGGAGATGAAGATGAGCTATTATATGCTTCTATTAACATGACTTCCAGGGACATTGGGGTAGAAAACTTCAAAGCGCGGTACGTCTCGAAATTCCAGTCAGCAGTACTTGGGTCAACTCCGTGAATCTAGTGAAAGGGTCTTTTAACACACTAGATCGAAAATTCGGAATTTGGACCCGGATGTCTTTAATCAGGAAGATCTTTCCATCACTCATCTAGGAGAGGATTCTTTTTCTGACTTTGACGCAGATAGTGAAAGCTCTGAACAAACTATCTCGTCAATAGTAGCAAGAGAGGTGACAACATATGCCATTATAGAAGACCAAGACGCTTCTAGTTCAGCTAGTCAAGAACAACAAATTACTGCACTAGAAGATAAGCTGAAGACCATGGCTGAAATGGTCGCAAGTATGCATACTATAATTGTGGCTCAACATACAGTGCCACCGGTTATGAATCCTGTCACAAATCCTGAGCTCATAGCATCTTATGTGGCTGTTAATGTTGGTGTGGGGGTACCGCCTCCTTATGTTATTTCTGTACCGATTCAAGCTGCTTCAAGTCAGTCTGGTATTGGGGGTGGTAATTATCATGCTGTTCCTCCTCCTAACAATTCAAATCAACCCACCAATTCCCAGACATCAGGGGATGCTAATGAGACTGTAAAAATATTATGTACCCAGTTCGAGGCCTTCAAGCAGAAAAATGGTCTACAAAGACTTGAGATAAAACAATCTTATCCTGCGGAATGGAAGAAGGTTCAGTTTTCTCCTAAATATAAGCTGCCTACTATTATGCTGTTTGATGGCAGCACTTCTCCAAGTCAGTACATCAATCACTTTAAAGTGATGACTGATCAATTGCAGCCAAATGATGCTCTTTTTACCAGGGTGATCATCGGTTGTTTAGCCGGTACAGCATATGACTGGTACCGTAGTTTGCCTGATGGCTGTATAACTTTCTTTGCTGGTTTCAAACAAATGCTCTTGGAACGATTCTATGAGGGGGTCAACGATATGACTATGTCTGCCCTCATCAAAATTAAACAAAGACACAATAAAACTACTGAGAATTTCATTGAAAGATTCTGCCGAGAGGCACTTAAAATGCCTCTAAGAACTCCATCTGCTGTAACAATAGACACTTACAAATCAAACTTATTGCCTATTATCAGCATGTGGACATGATCAACACAATATCAAGATTGGCCTTCTTTTATTGTAAATGCCAAAGCTGCGGAGGTTAGTGCTGAGAAGTTCAAACAGTTAGGAGTTCAAATGGCTAATCCTAACCAAGATGAATATCCTACATCTGGTAACAATAATCGCCAGAACAATCGCAAGGATAAAGAAACATTGGCTATTAATCTCAAGGGCAAGGAATCATTGGCTGTCAATGTTGCTCAGACTACACCTACTCCATCAGCACCACCACAAAAAGCACCTCGTCCAAAAGAAGAGTATTCTTTCGATGAAGATAATATTATGAGCATCTTCGATTGCTTGATCAAAAGCAATAAGCTTCAACTGCCAGAGGAAGTTGGTAAGACTGATCACCCTAAATATTGTGTTTATCACAGGTTTATAGGGCATCCAACTCGAGCATGTTATGTGCTCAAAGGCAAAATCCAAGAGATGGTCAACTCTGGTGCAGTTACTCTCCAACAGGATGAGAAGACTGTGACGGCCAATACCGTCTTTGTGCAATTTGGTGACTTTCCACCGCAACTAGTGTAAGATGGTGTTGTCCCCATTCCGAGGGCTACTCTCGAGATCGTGAATCTTCTACCTCCCCAAAATGAAGGTCTTGTTCAACTATCCACTGACAAAGGAGAAATTATGTAGATTCATCCAGATCTAGTGGCAGACTTTGAAGCGCCTTCTTCTTCCAATCAAAAGAAGCATTCTAAAACTAAATCGAAGAGCTGCAACATGGTATCCTTTGAACCTATAGCAGAAGAAGAAATTTTAATCGGCACCAGATCTGGGAGACCTTACCTCCGAGAGTATCCCGAAACTCAAGAGAATCCTGCCCCATCTCCTGATGTTCTTCCTACATCATCTTCCCCTGCAGAGAATATACCGTCTACATCCTCGCCATTAGTGGAACCAATTCCTCCTAAGCTAACATCAGCAGACAAGGGAAAGCAACCTGTTCGCTTTGATAAAGCATTGAAGAAGTCCTCATCTCTCGGACTTGAGAAGCCATATAATTTTGATATACTGGCTTAATTGGCTAACACTCCAGCGAGATTGTCAACCTTCGAACTCTTACGTCTCTCAAAAGAGACTCGAGAAACGCTAAGTGAGGCCTTGACGCAGGCTGATGCTTGTCTTGCTCTCCTTAAGAAGCCTGAAAAGGAGCCTATCAGCTGTACACATTGTCATAGTGTATTTGAACTCATGCCCAACATCATCTTTGCACAAGATGACATGCTGTTAGAAGACAATCGTCATGATCGTCCTTTCTATTTCACAGGGTATATGGACACTATGAAAGTTGATCACATTCTGATTGACCCAGGGTCTGCACTTAGCATTATATCGAAGACTTTACTGGATGCTTTGAAGATCCCGGTGCACAACCTTTCTACAAATATTACTACTATCTTGGGGTTCAATCAAGGAAGAAGTGAACCTTTGGGGAATATACGCCTGAAACTTCAAATCGGCAATCTTCGTATGAAGGTGACTTTCTACGTGATTGATAATCATGGTTCATACAACGCTTTGCTGGGAAGACTATTCCTCCATGAACACAATATTGTACCTTCTACTCTCCACCAATGTTTCAAATATGTGGATAGTAATGGTGAAGTACAGAAAGAAGTTGCAGACTTAAATCCTTTCAAGGGGGTTGAAGCGTATTGCAATAATTCTCGCATGTACAAAGAGGAATTCATGAATGTGGTATTGGCAATGGATACCGATGAAGAACATAAAGGTGTGCCAAATGATACTCTAGTGATCCCTGTCAAAGGACGTACTTCCTGTCCTCAGTCTTCCAAGACATTGACTATTTACCTTTCTTCTCACAAGAAGCAGCCTCCTAGTGGTAGACAGGAACAAAGGACGTACTTCCGAGCCATTTGTAATCGACCTTAGTCGTACCATCTCTTCGAAACGTGGTATTACTTGAATCAATACAAGAATCGTTCTTCCTAGTGCCTTCTCGAAAGAAAGGCGAAACTCCTATACTTTTTAGTAAAAGAAAAGAACAAAAAATCATGCTTGACAGCGATAATAAGGATGATACAGGACGGCTATAACTACGTCGTTATAGTCCACAATCTAAGGCAATCATCCGTAAAATGGGCTATAATTTCAAAACTGGTCTCAATAGCGGTAAAGGAAGGCGAACTCCTATTCGTATTTCTGTTCCAAAAGGAAAATCACAACAATACTACAACAAAACGAAGCGGGGATTAGGTTATACTTCACTAATTCTGACTCCAAAAGCTTCCAAATCCAATGAAGAAGAACGATCTAACTCTTCTGAATCTGTCTCATGGAATTCAGACACCAGTGTAGGGCATGTTCATCGAGTGACCCTATCTTCCAATATGGTGTCTGCCGAGTTCTCAGAAAATAACGAGGATGATATTGAAGAAACTCCTAAAGCAGTTCCTTGGGCACAAAGGATGGATACACAGTGGGAACTCCGTTTTGAACAACGAGAACCACCTACCGAAGATCAACTAATCCAGATCGATGTTGGAGAGAAGGGTGTACCACGACCGATCTTCATTAGCAAAAATCTCCCAGAGGATGATAAATAAGAACTGATTCACCTCATTCGTGAATATATCGATGTCTTCGCCTGGAGTTATGAAGATATGCCGGGTTTAGATCCTCAGGTCGTAACTCATAAACTTAATATTTTGCCTAATGCCAAACCAGTCAAACAACAGCAACGGCGATTCAAGCTTGAGATGATGGATGCGATAGATGATAAAGTCAAAAAGCTTATTGCTTGTGGTTTTATCAGAGAAGAACAACATCCTGACTGGGTAGCCAATGTTGTACTAGTCTTGAAGAAGATCGGGAAAGTTCGAGTGTATATAGACTTTCGAGATCTCAATGACGCTTGTCATAAAGATGAATTCCCTCTCCCAATTACTGATGTCATGATCGACAATACTTGTGGATTCGAACGAATCTCTTTCATGGATGGGTTTCTAGATACAATCAAATCCAAATGAATCCTGAAGATGAAAAACACACTTCATTCCATACTCCTCGCAGAATATACTATTATACAGTCATGCCTTTCGGTCTTAAGAACGCGGGTGCAACTTACCAGCAGGCTATGAGTACTATATTTTGAGATCATTTGCAAAAGACCGTCGAATGCTATGTTGATGATATTGCAGTTAAAAGTCGTCTAAAGGAAGATCATATCCAAGATCTAAGAACTATCTTCAATCTAATGCGCTAGCATCAACTCAAAATGAATCCCACCAAATCTTTCTTGGGAGTCTCTAGTGGCAAATTTCTCGGATTCGTCATTACCTCTAAAGGTATACATGTTGATCCTGAGAAGATCAAAGCCATTCAAGAGATGCATCCTCCACGCAACCTAAAAGAGCTACGAGGATTCCGGGGTCATCTTGCTTACATCAGGAGGTTCATTTCGAATTTATCTGGACGTTGTAGACTATTTACTCAGTTAATGAAGAAAGGTGTGTCTTTCATTTGGACAGAAGAATGTCAACGAGCATTTGATGACATAAAACGGTATTTGATGAATCCACTGGTCCTAGTGCCACCGATCTCAGAAATACCCTTCTTGATGTATGTCCGGGCGATGGATCATTCATTGGGAGCTTTATTGGCTCAGAAGAACAAAGAAGGTCATGAACAAGCCATCTACTACCTTAGTTGGACGATGATTGGAGCTGAACATCGTTATAGTCCGGTTGAGAAGGAATGCTTAGCCTTAATGTTTGCCATTCAAAAGACAAGGCATTACATCATTGGCCAAACCATTCACGTTATTTCCTGAGTCAATCCTCTTCCGGTCTTAATGAAGAAGCCCAGTACACTCAATTCTAGGCTTGCTACATGGGCCATATTATTAGCACAATACGATATGGTGTATGTTCCACACAAGTCTGTGAAAGGCCAAGCACTCGCTGGTTTCTTAGCAGCTCATCTTGTCCCTGAAACATCTAAACTCTATGATGAGATTCTAGATGAGACATTAGAATCAAATATGATCTCAGAAGAATTTCCTACTTGGCATTTATTCTTCGACGGAGCATCTAGAATTGGACCTGGAGGTACTCTCGTCGCTGGAGTAGGAATTGTTCTTGTTTCACCAGATAGATTAGCTATTCAGAGAGCTTATTCTTTAGATAAGTCGTGCTCCAACAATGTGGCAGAATACAATGCCTTGCTTATTGGACTCCAGCTAGCTAAACAATTAGATATTGAATATCTCGAAGTATATGGAGATTCTAAGCTGATTGTTAATCAGGTTAGAGGTACATATGAAGTTCGACATCAAGATTTGGTACCATACCACGAAGCAGCAATCAGAATAGCTTTCTTGTTCAAAGGGTTCTTTATTGAACATGTACGTCGAGTATGCAACACAGAAGCTGATGCCTTAGCTAACCTAGCTGCGGTCTTAGCAATTCCGGTCAAAAGACAACAAATGGTTGTTATCTCCAATAGAGAACTATTTTGCATTGAAAACAACCATAGCATTGAATTCAGTAATTCAACTGAAGTCAATGTCATCAGCGAAGAATGGAGAACACCTTTCATCGACTTTGCAGTACATGATATACTACCGGAAGATCCAAAAGATGCTACAAGTATTCGTCGACGATCGCTTCGATTTTATTATAATCATACCACCAAAACTCTCCTTTGATAAACTTTTGATGGATTACTTTTAAGATGTCTTGTTGGTGATGAGGCAAAGCAGATATTACGTGAAGCTCATGATGGCGTTTGTGGAGCGCATCAGCCCGGTCCCAAATTACAGGATCGTATCCGACGTTTGGGCTACTACTGGCCCTCTATGGTATCAGATGCCATTGACTATGCAAGAAAATGTAGAGCATGTTAAATTCATACAGATTTCATTCACCAACCGTCGAAATTTCTTCATCCTACTGCTGCCTTATGGCCATTCGAAGCTTGGAGCATGGATGTAATTGGTTCTATCAATCCTCCTTCATCTAAAGGACATCGGTTTATCTTGGCTATAACCGATTATTTCTCTAAATGGACTGAAGCCGTACCTTTAGCTGAAGTGAAAACTAGCAGTGTTATCAACTTCATCAAACATCATGTGATATATAGATTTGCTGTACCTCGTCGGATCATCCATGATAATGGACCACAGTTCGTCAGTGAAAAGTTTACTCTGTTCTATGATGACAACCGAATCAATAATGTTGCTTTTACGGCCTATAATCCTGCAGCTAATGGGTTAGCTGAAGCATTCAAGAAGACTATCATCAAACTCCTCAAAACGTTTGTCTCTACTAACAAACGTAATTGGAGTGAGAAGCTTGGAGAATGTCTATGGGCTTATTGTACTACAGTTCAAAATCCCACATGTTGTACACCTTTTTCTCTGGTATATGGATGCGAGGAAGTCTTACCGCTGGAAATTCAAATCCCATCCTTGAGAATTGCCATTGCTAATAAACTTATCGCAGAAAACAATGATCGTCTCCGGCCTCAAGAATTGGAGGCGCTCGATGAGAAAAGGCTACTAGCTCAACAACATATCGAATTATACCAGTCCCGTATCTTAAAAACTTTCAATCGCAAAGTCAAAGTACGAACATTTCAGGAAGGTAAGCTAGTTCTTACGGTCAGACGTCCTATGACTATGACCCACATGAGCAAAAGTAAATTCGAAGCAAAATGGGAAGGTCCGTATGTAGTAAATAAGGTTTTCCTCAAATGGAGCCTACCAATTAACAGATATGGATGGCAGAATTGCTATGATGCCTATCAATGGCAAATTTCTCAAGAAATATTATGTATACAAGTAAAATATCTTAAATAAAAATCATTTTATTTAAAAGTAGAAAGAGGTACATAATATCAAGGACGGGGATGAGGACCCGACCCTTCATGATTAAATACATGATTTGCCAGCAATTCAAATATCTCATTGTCTGAACACACCAGCAACTCGCAGGCGGCTATCCTCACAGCTTCTTCTTCAACAGTTTTCTCAGGCTCTATCAACTTGGCAATCAGGTCCTGCTCTGGTACAGGAACTGTCGAGCCTTCACCCACTTCTTTTTGAGGAGGCACCGGAGGTTCAACAGGAGGCGTCTCAATCGTATCTTCGATCTTCGGAGTGAGCAAATCTTTGGAAGACATTCTATACAGAGAGAAAAGAAGTTGACAATATCTATATAAGTTATATTCTATTTTTAGACAGAATGACTAGATAATCGACTTTGAGAACCGATGCTACTTTTTCTCTTCAAAAGAAGTCCAACTGTTCATTCATTCATTTCTTCTCCTTAAAAGAGTCTGATTATTCATTCATTCTCATCCTCGAAAACCAAGGTGACTGTTCATTCATTCAATTTCTTCTCTTTTCTTGTCTTAGGCTGGGAAGTCTTCTTGATGACATCCATAAATAAGAAAGCAGGCTTCTTGTGGACCACACTATCAAGACTTTCTAGAGGTTCCCCATTCATTAAACTCAGCAGGGTATGGTTCTCTTGGGCCTCGAGAATGGTCATTCGTGCTTCAGGACGGTCATACTGAGGAAATATGACATGAGATAAATTCTTTTTATACTCTGGGATATTAAATGCTGAAAAGAATCTTTCAGCTTTAGGGTCTTCCCTGAGGTCAACTGCAAATACATAAACAAAAGTTAGAAACAACAAGAGTGTGCAACAATCATAAATATAAAGAGTTATCCTTATGATGAGCAACAATTAGGTTGTGCAACATCCTGGGTTGCGTGACAATTAAGTTGCACAACATCTTGGGTTGCGCAACATCCTGGGTTGCACGACATTCTAGATTGCGCAACAACCTAGGTTGCGCGACATGCTGAGTTGTGCAAAAATTAAGTTGCACAACATCCCAGATTGTGCGTCATACTGGATTGGCCACAACTTGGTTGCACAAAATCCTTGATTGCGTAAAAACTGAGTTGCGTAACAGCATGCGTAACTTGATTCGTAAGAACGAACAGTGCTCGAATAAGCAACCACACCCTAATAAGGGGTGGCACAGAGTTTTGTGATGCGCCAAACACTCTAAGAAGAGGGGCGCAAGTCAATTAAGAGCCAAGTCGGCCACCATAGGTCAAAATTCTTCGTTCTTGGTCACCTTCCAGAGCAGGATTAGCCATCTCTCGTCGTGAAAAGGGCGGCACATACTGTGGCACTGGTCGACGGAGCACGGGTCGAAGGTTCGGCAACACTCTTCCCTTGCTCAGCGGTGGTCTTCTTGGGGGCCATTACATCGAAGAGATGGTCGGAAGGAAGATTATAAGAGCTTGAAGAATTCTATCAGAAGATTAAAGCAAAAGTAAAGAGTTCAAGTCAGTTAACAAGGAGTTATTTATAGCCTAAAAATAGAATCCTAACAGTCACCCCTAGTTGCGCATAAAAAATTATAACAGCTCGCAACAGACTGTGCGAGACAGGCACAACTTGACTCAGTAATTGCCACGATTCAAAGTATTTTGAAGTTTTGTGATATTTCAAAATTCAAAAACCTTGAAGGGGGTCTTGTAGAGCCTAAATATCAAGTTGCGCCATATTTGTAATGCTCAGCAATCAAGTTGCGCCCAAGAAATTAAGTTGTGCCACTATTATGAAGCCCAGAGATCAAGTTACGGCACCACTTACGTTGCGCTACGTATCAGAGTGTGCCTAATCACATTGCGCCAAAGTCTACATGGTGCCTGACAATAATTGTCATCATTAACTGACAGTACTGACAACTGGCAGCACGTTAAACGAAGAAAATCTCTTCGAATCCCGTAAAGCGTGGCGCTCGAGACAATTTATTGTCATTTGATGACCGCTGTGCCCCGCACTCTGTAAGTTGTGCCTAGGCGCAACCTGATCAAACTCTCCTCACAGATCCAAATGCTGCCATGTGCCTATACACTAAGTTGTGCCTAGGTGCAACCTAATCAAGTGCAGTTTGACTTGTTGACTGAAGCTCGTACAACCTGATAAAGTTGAAGCAACTAACGTTCTAAAGCAGGATGACGTGGCGCACATGCCACTAATCTTTCAAAATGTGTCCACTACTCTGTACACGACCATGCACATCTCAATCATATGGGGCCACGCATCTAAATACAGTTAGTACACGTTCAGTAACAGAATGGAAGTTGGCACAACTTGAAGTTAGCGCAACCCGAAGTGGCACAGTTCGACCTCGCGCACATCAGAATAACTGCTAAAATAGTTATTTCCAGAACTCTATAAATTGAGTTTCCAATCATTATCAAGGGATCAGAGATCAAGAGTTCTTGCAAAAGTGCTGCTGCATTCTTTAGAGGCTTCAGTCATCAAGTTCACATATTCCAAGGGATAAAGCGATCGTCTTCTGATCGGATTCCTAAAGTTGTACTTCTCCAAAATTTATTGTACTTTATACGATTCTTTTTAAGTATAGAATAAACTTTTTGTTTTTGCAAACACATACTGTCATGCCCCGGTTCCCAAGATAACTCGGATCATGTGATACTTCTTCCCAGGCTACACACATGTACAATAAATACCGTATTGTACCCTGCGATTGTCGCCTGTAAGGTTCTGGATAGGCATAGGTATAAGGCATGACCACAAAATTTCCACAATTTACATAACATTCATTTGTCCAAAATATTACATACTTGTTCAAGTTTCTTCAAAACACATAATATATATATTTTTTTCATGGTTCTCCAAAACACATAATTTACATAACTGTAGATATTTCTAAAATAAAACTACTATCCTTCTGTCCCACTTCATTCATAGAGGTTATCCTCGGTGTACTCTTGAACTTCATCCTGGTCTTCATTAATTCCTAGTGAACGAAACTAGGTCGTCAATACGACGAGCAAGCCCTCGGTCAAAGGAGAGAGTTATGAATGTAGGATGATAAGATAAATGAATACAAAATAGAGTAACTTGAATAATTAAACTCATACCTTGTGATATCAGTCAAGAAGTAAATAGCTCTCAAAATACTGACACAAAGGACACATACAAGATCTTTCTATACGTAAATGCAATTTAGAGAAACTTTTCTGGATCGCACACACACGCCAAGCATCCCAACAATAACCCCATTTACCTGGGATCAGGCTCGTACAAAATGGATGGTGCTTAGATTATTCATCCATCTATACTATCACATATTGATGTGATTACAAACAAGATAGCATCATGAGTTGGTTTCCGAATTATCTGGGTCAAATCATCGAATCATGAGCTATAAAAAGAATTCTTATGACTTGAACTTTTCCAAAAATATCGAATCAATTCATCAGATAGCTGAGCTGAACTCAGGACCTGGATGGATAGAATACACAATGGATAGCTGAACTTTTCCAAAAATATCGAATCAATTCATCTAATGAAATAACATATATTCTGAGCTAAAACTCAGGGCATGAAACATACACAATGGATAGCTGAGTTGTACTCAGGGCCTGGATGTCCATTTGTATTAGGAAGATGAGCAAAGCCTCACCTCGGATATTCGTGCGGCCGTACGAACACCGATTCAGGGACTGATCAGTACAAAAAATTTAAATTCATATTACAAAGAAGTTAGCCGGGTGTGATCCAATGGTTTCTCTCCCAACCCAATGCAACCTATTCTAGACATTCAGATTCCATAGAAACTTATCTTTAAAGAATGGTCCTAACTACTCAAGTTGCATTCAAGTAATAGTTTCGTCCTATCCGAAACTAAAAAAGTCCAGAAAAGTATTGAAACAAAGGAAAATTCCAAAGTATCTATTTTGACAATGATTTTCAAGAACCTCCCGATGTTATAGATCGGAGATGAATGGTTTCAAGATCTAGAACTTAAGTCAAAAGTTTCTAAAGAGCCCGAATTCCCAGAAAAATGACTAACTCTGGAAATTCTCAAAAATTTCGACAGAGTTTCCTTTGTATTTACTGATCCAGAAATAATTCTGTTACAGGCAAACAAAAGGAAAAGAAATATGGGCACGCCGACCCCTTCGGTGGAGCAACTCTCAACACTGGCCACGCAATATAAAATATCTGGGTACGCCGACCCATTCGGTGGAGCAACTCTCAACACCGGCCACGAATTTTAATAAAGTTATGCAAAATAATAAAGCTTTATTACCTTAGTAAGTAAGCAAGAGTGTATTTTATTCTTGGTTTTGTAAGTGCTTTATCTAAACGCTATTCAAGTCAAGGAACATAGTTGTTAGTAATATAACGATGCCAAAATACTATTACTTACTATGTACCACTTTTAGCTTCTTAAGGATATTTAAAGTAGCAATTTAAACTTGAAAAAGTTAACAAGTAGCTACCCTAGTAATTCGGTATCATAATTATCAATTCTAACCATGTGATCATGACAAAACGGTCGTTTTAAGCATGAATAAGAATCTGGACAGATTTGAACATTAATCTAATAATAATTGACAATTACACCTATCACAAAGTTAATTTAAGACATTCCTTAATATACTTGTATTCATGCTAGTAATTGATAAGACCATTACACATGTAATATATCTATTTGTAGAAATATAAGGTGGTTCATTAAACACTTACAATTAAGCAAGGATCTATTTACACATTTTCCATATATTCATATATATATATATATATATATATATATATATATATATATATATATATATATATATATATATATATATATATATATAAATATATATATATATATATATATATATATATATATATATATATATATATATATATAAAACAAGAGTTTTATCTTGAAAAGTCTCATCATGATGTATCCAACATCGTGTCCAATTCACACTTCTAAGTATACACACATTCATGAGTAAATTCTACCAAGTTATTCCTAAAAAACAACATCACTAGTATCATGAAATTGAATTTATTTATGAATTTCCATAAATTTAGAATATATATATCATATTAATACAAGAAGATAAGAAGGTCAAAAATGAGGAAATTTCAAGAGGGGGAAGGAGAGAGGACTTGTCTTGCTTCTTGGATATTCTTCCTATAGAAAATTCCTCCTAAGACCCAAATTAGAACCTAGGGCACAAAAATTTGGAATTGGGTTATAATCAATAACCTAGGAAAAATTTGAAATAAATTGAAAGGGAAAGAGGAAAGAGGAATTGGAAGAATGAAGAGGAAGAAGAAGAGGTTGGGTGGGGGGGTGGTCGGCCAGCAGCGTCGGCGCCGGCACGGCCTGCAGTAGCCATAGTGCAGCAGCAGCAGCGTAGCGCTAGCAGCAGCGGCGGCCGCAGCAAATGCAGTAGCAGCAGCAGTAGTTTAAGGGGGGGTGGCTGCTATTAGGACGGAGGAGGAACAGAAGAAGAAGAAGAAGGAGAAGAAAAAATAAACCTGGTAATGGGAGAGGGAGAAGAATGAGCTCATCTCTCTCTCTCTCTTTTCATATAAAAGGGATGAAATAAGGGATTGACAAAATTGCCCTTTGGGCTTTGTCATGAGTGGATGATGCCACATGGCACCTCTTCATCCATGATTGCCACATAAGTGGTTCATAAAAAAAAATGCAAAATTAGCATTTGCATGAGGGCCAAGGTGAAAGAAAAAATTGGTTTTAGGAGAAATAGAATAGGAAATTTTTTAAAAAGGGTGAAAAAGTAAATAAACAAATATTTAAAAAATAGGCTATGACACTCTACCTACCTTAATTAAATTCCGTCCTCGAAATTTAAGGAGTGAGAAATGGAAAGGAAAGGAAAGGTGCTAAGTACCTTAATCATCGAATATATAGGGGTATAGTTGTCGCATCTCATCTTCTCTTTCCCAAGTAGATTCTCCAGGTGAGTCCTTATTCCAAGATACTCGAACCAATGATATGGTCTTGGTTTTAAGAACCTTCTGTCTCCGATCCAGGATTTCTACTGGCTTCTGCTCAATACGGAGAGTTGGGCCAACTGAAATTTTCGAATGATCAAGTATGTGACTAGGATCTGGCATATATTTTTGTAGTTGAGATCATGGAAAATATCATGAACTCCTTCTAAAGAAGGTGGCAAGGCCAGTCGATAAGATACGTCGTCGACTCGATCCAAGATGTCGAATGGGGCCACATATCTTGGACTCAACACTCCTCTTGTTCTAAATTTGATAGTTCCCATAGTTGGCGAGATCTTCAGAAATACATGATCACCGGGTTTGAAATTCAAGATCCTTCGATGCTTATCTACCCACATCTTGTGCAGCTTGAAGATGACTTTGGATTGCCTTGACCATGTCTACAGTCTGCGTAACCAACTCTGGCCCTAGGAGTTGACGTTCTCCGACGTCACCCTAATATATATGTGACCTGTACTTCCTCCCATATAATGCTTCAAATGGTGCCATCTTGATACTGGCCTGATAACTGTTATTATATGAGAATTTTATCAAATGCAGATGATCATCCCATGATCCTTTGAAATCTAGGGAGCACGCTCTCAGCATATCTTCTAAAATTTGTATCATCCTTTCTGACTGTCCATCGGTCTGTGGGTGAAATTTTGAACTAAACTTCAGGCTAGTGCCAAGACTATCTTGCAAGCTTTTCCAAAACATGGAGGTAAATCGAGTATCCCTGTCTGAGACGATACTTACCGATACCCTATAGTGACTAACAATGTTCTTCATGTACATCTCTGCTAGAAGCTCCGGAGATTGTCCAACTCGAAATGGTAGAAATCTCGTGGACATTGTAAGTATATCTACTATCACCAAGATAACATTGTTACCCTTTTGCATCCGTGGAAGTCCTGATACAAAATCCATTCTAATATGCTCTCACTTCCATTTAGGTACTGGTAGTGGTTGCAGTAGTCAAGCAGTTCATTGATGTTCGGCTTTTACTTATTGGCACACTAAGTATTTTGAGACAAATTTAGCCATCTCCCGCTTCATTCCATGCTACCAAAATTTTTGCCTCAGATCCTTGTACATCTTCGTACTCCCAGGATGAATAGAGTACTGTGAATTATGTGCTTCATACATAATTTTGGTCCGGAGTTCACCAAATGGCACACGCAAAAGCTCTCGAACCTCAAGGATCAATCAGAATGCTTAATCAACCCAGTTTGTATCCCAGCTTCAGTTTGATTCCACAGTTTTTGCAACTTCACATCCTTCTTCTGTGCCTCCTTAATTCTCTCTACTAGAGATAATTGTATTTGTAAACTTTCCCAGACTCCATCTGCCACTGGGCACATCACTTCAATCTCTATCTTTCTGAGATCTTGTAGTATCTCCTTGAGCGTGCTCAAAAAGAAAGCTTCAGGCCTCCTACTCAGAGTATCTGCCACTTTGTTCGCCTTGCCTGGATGATACTCCAGTTCCATATCAAAATCTTTAAGCTACTCCAGCCAAATGCGTTGCCTCATATTTAGCTCCTTTTGGGTGAATACATATTTTAAGTTTTTATGATCTGTGTAAATTTTGATCTGTTCACTATACAAGTAATGTCTTCACAATTTTAGTGCAAATACAACAGTTACTAATTCCAGATCATGTGTTGGATAATTCCTTTCATGAACCTTCAACTGTCGAGAAGTGTAAGCAATAACTCTTCCATGCTGCATCAGTACACAACCCAAACCCTTGCCAAAAGCGTCACTATAGATAACCTTCTGACCCTGATGGTAATGCTAGTACTGGTGCTGTGACAAGTCTTTCCTTCAATTCCTCAAATGTCGTTTGATATTTATCAGTCTAAATGAATTTCTCATTCTTTCGAGTCAACCGAGTAAGCGGTTCATCAATTTGGGAATTTTTTTCCATAAATCTTCTATAATATCCAGCTAAGCCAACAAAACTTCGAACCTCTACTACATTCTTGGGAGTTGGCCATGATTTGAATGCTTCTATTTTCTTAGGGTCTACCATTATTCCTTCTCCACTTACTATGTGTCCCAAGAAAAAAATTCCCTTTAACCAAAGTTCACATTTACTCAACTTTCCATATAGCTTTTCCTGCCGTAGAGTTTCGAGTACTATCCTCAAATGTTCTTTGTGTTCCTCCTCGTTCTTTGAGTAGACCAATATGTCGTCAATGAACATGATCACAAACTTGTCCAAATATTGATAAAATATTCTATCCATCACAACCATAAATATGGCCGGAGCATTAGTCACTCCAAAAGGCTTGACTTGAAATTCATAATGCCCATATTGGGTTCTGAAAGCAGTCTTTGGTATATCTTCCTTCTTAATCTTTACTTGATGATAGCCTGATCTGAGATCTATCTTAAAAAATACAGTTGCTCCTCCAAGTTGGTCGAATAATTCATCGATCCTAGGTAGGGGGTACTTGTTCTTGATGGTCACTACATTCAGTGCTCTATAATCTATTACCAATCTCAAGCTCCCATCCTTTTTCTTTACAAATAGCACAGGTGCTCCCTATGGAGAACCATTGGGTCTAATAAACTACTTAGAAAGTAACTCCTTGATTTGATTATTTAATTTCGCTAATTTCTTCTTGTTCATTGGATAGATATTCTTGGCAATAGGAGCAGCTCCAGGAATTAGATCAATACTGAATTCAACGGCCCTATCCGGTGGCAATCTGGGTAACTCATCAGGAAATACATCTTTAAATTTATCCATAACCCATGGCCATTTATCTATTACTTGGTCCTGGAGACTCCTTAATTCAAACTTCTCTAACTCCTCTTTATCAAACTCCTTCTGAGCTCTAACAAATTCATGCAACTTCTTACCGGGTAACGAAAATTGAACTTTTCCTTATCCACAATCTATAATTGCCGATGTTAAAATTAACCAATCCATTCCAAACACTAAATCATAGTTATTCATGGGGAAAACTAATAGTCTAGCCCGAAAGCTTACTCCTCCCATTTTGATTGGACATTTTCTACAAATTCGACTTACTTTTACCATACCGTTGCCCGTAAGAATTTTTAATTTTCTAACTAGGGGGTGAGTCTTTATATCATACTCAGATATAAATGATGTAGATATAAAAGAATAAGTAGCTCCAGAATCAAATAGTACCGATGCAGGGCTAGATAAAGCAAGTATAATACCTGTCACTACGTCTCCTACTATTCCTGCTTCATTGATATCCATCATAAAGGCTTAACCATGGTTCTTTTTGTTCTTGTTGTTGTTGTTGTGACCGGTCTTCTGAGCTTGATGAAATTGATGTGCTTGAGATGCCAATGCTGGTCTCTCCTGATATCCCGTAGGGGCATAGCCATGTGTTGTAGTCGTATTAAACCTCGGCTCATTATTCTGGAAGGAAGGCCTTTGCAGAAACCCTTGATCTGCAGCTCTCGGTCCTTGTGCATTACTCTGCACTACCGATCTTCTATTATTTTGGGGGCATTGATTCAACCGATGATTGGAAGATCCATATTTCAGATACCTTCCTTGAAGTCTTCTGCAAACATTCTTCGTATGTCCCAACTTTCCACAGTAAGAACAATTTAGCGCGGCTCTATTCTGTTCTGGCTGAGCACGCCTCTGTGGCCCTTGACCCGAAGTCTTTTCCTGGGGTGTGCCTGTCTCCAAACTTCACTTTTGTCCTCCAGCCTTCGAGTTATTCTTATCATTCTGTATCCTCTCTTGGTCTCCTACTACTTCGACCACCTCCGTATAAGTTTGACATTTGTAAGGTGCCACCTTTATCTTTAACTTATTGTCACGACCCGCACCCGCTAAAAGGGCACGTGACGCGACAACGCCCAGCCTTCACCGTAAAAACGGCATGGAATACTATAGATTTTCTAGTCTGACAACAGTTTATATATATAACAAAACCTGTCGAGAATATGGTCAACTCCGAACGGAGGACAAGCAATGAATATATATAAGTACTCAAATCATAATCTAAGATGATAAAGTAAAGACTGAAAGATAAAGACAACAAGACGATAATAAAATAATAACCTGTCAAGTCCAACACAAGAATATATACAAGTCCAAGTCTCTAATACAATCCATAGTAATAACAGTCTCAAAAGAAGCTGGAGAC
>JANAVB010002800.1:3971635-4014960 GCA_029216955.1 Iris pallida
GGGAGGCCCTCATCTGCCGCTCGATATCCTCGAGCCAATCATCTGCATAGACCACACCCTCGGTCCCGCTAATGTCACGGGGCCCGAGCTTCTTGAAGTCCTAGATATCTCCGTACCTCGATCGCGTCCCCGGATGAGGAGCCCTCTGCTCCACGGCTGCAAGGGCCAACTGATGGACATCCTCCATGCGCTGACGCATCGCGTCTGTCTGCCTCTGCTGAGCTTCGGCCTGGGCTCTCTGAGTCTCCAGTATCTGCTGGAGGAAAGTAAGCATCTGCCCCATATCTGTAGGTAGAGGAGGTGGAGGTGGAAGTACATCTGCAACTGGCGGAGGAATCCGTTGCGCAGGAGGAGGAAGAGCGCCCCCGACAGCTTCCGGCACTATGGAAAGAGCACCCACAACCCCAGGGACTGTCATCGAGGTAGCTGGAGGTGTACCTCCGAGAATCCCAACAGAAGTCCCATCTGCGGGGGATGTGACCGGAGCCTGCCCGCCAGAGGTGGCAGACCTCTCCGTCTCCCCGTGCTCCTTGCCAGGAGAATGAGTCATCACTATCCTGGAGACAAATTGAAAAGAAGAAATCAATATGGCACATGAAGGTAATATCAAAGGAGGACAGCTAGAATGCAGAAAATCAATATTAAAGACGGTAAGCAAGATAAGCAAGGAAAGATCCTACTGTGATTGAGTACACTTAGCCTATAGCCTATCCTAGATACGTACCGCAGGCTCATAATAGCACTCTAAGTCGAGCGCCACTACGACATTGCACTAATTGCGACTTCAGGACCTGCGTGGGCAACCACTAAAATGTGTCACGACTCGCACCCGCTAAAAGGGCACGTGACGCGACAATGCCCAGCCCTCACCGTAAAAACGGCATAGAACGCTGTAGATTTTCTAGTCTGACAACAGTTTATATATATAACAAAACCTGTCGAGAATATGGTCAACTCCGAACGGAGGACAAGCAATGAATATATATAAGTACTCAAATCACAATCTAAGATGATAAAGTAAAGACTGAAAGATAAAGACAACAAGACGATAATAAAATAATAACCTGTCAAGTCCAACACAAGAATATATACAAGTCTAAGTCTCTAATACAATCCATAGTAATAACAGTCTCAAAAGTAGCTGGAGACAAAGTCCAGTATAAAAGACCTACTCTAACTAAGCAATAGGTAAGGTCTCGCCAGGCGGAGCTAAGCCCTACTGGACCAAAGTCTCCAGGTCTAGGCCCACTACGTCATCCGGACCGTAGTAGGTACAGTAATCTCCCTCATCTGCATCTGTAATATTTTCAACATATCCTGTCAGGATGGAACGAGTACAATCTACTAACAACAGTTCACAAGATATGAAAAAAGCTATAAGACAGTAAATAGAGAGTATATACAAGAAAATTATGGAATGTACATGTGAGTATCATGGCAAGGTAAGCTGTAAAACTAGAGCTAGAATAAGGCAAGTAAACTGATCATGGCATGTACAAGAATCAAGAATCATATCTCTAGGTGTGTGAGTACTAGCTACAATATGTGGCCGACTTGGGTCTGCACAAGGTCTACTGATCAGCCAATCCGATGTGGAGTGTAGGATTGGTAGCATTCAAGGTCTACAAGAATAAACAAGGTGGGTAATGACCACACATCTACACTAGTACTCTCCGTTCTCGACTGGTAGAGTCGATCCAAGCAAGACACGTTATGACACGGGATTCTACGAGAAGGAAGCAAGTCTTCTCGAGAATCGGTGTCCATATACTGCACAAGAACTACAAGGGGCTTGCACAAGATATACTAAGATAACGAGGAATAACATCTCATGTCGGGATCCATGAATACCAATCCGTGTGACCAATGTGTCGAGAACAAGCATATCTACACTAATTACATGAATCATAACAATCATTATAAATTGGAAAAGTGTCAGAGAATGTACTCGCCTGTAATATGGTATGATATGTCAACCGAAGCAAATGCAGCGTCTCGAGGACCTATAGAGAACAAGACGTATCAATACTATGTTTAGGAAGTAAAATCAAATCAATTTGAATCCTATTAAGTCATTCTAGGTCAAGACACGTCAAACTAGACTGTACGAGGTCAACCTAAGTCATATTAGGTCTAGCTAGGTCATACTGGGTCAATATAAGTCAAACGGAATTAATCTAGGTCGATTTGAGTCAACGGTTGACTTACAGTTAACTTTTGGTCAACTGGTCAACTCTGGTCAACCATGGTCAACTGTGGTCAACCCTAGGTCAACTCTAGGTCACTGGTGACTAACAATTGACTTTTGGTCGACTGCACAAGTCTAATGGAATTTGGAACTAAATTGGGCAAAGTGTTGACCCATAGTTGACTTTTGGTCTAAAAAGTCAACCGTGGTCAACCAGGGTCAAGACTAAGTCTAGACGGCTATTTCTAATCATTACCAACCTATACAACCCATATCGAAGTCCATCTTGGACTTCGATACTCAAATCTTGGCCGTAGGCCAATTACCTATTTTATCCTTAAAAAGGGCAAAATTCTACCTTCGGCGATTATCTAGTTAGCCTACCCACGCTTGATATTTTGACCCGATCTCCCTAGGGTAGTATGATACTAGCCTATACATATATTACCTACCAAAATACCTAGGTAACGTGGACATCCGGTCCATGATACGGCCCGTTGCCAAAATCTTGAATATTTCAAGATACGCACTGATACGGCGTGATACCAGGCGCCCTACGACCCCGATTTCCACTCGGGAGCCTACCCACAAAATCTAAATCACGTATTCTAACTCCACGCCAAGTTTCATCGCATTTCGATACTCCGGGCTCAAATTCGCTCTCTAACTCGATTTCCTCTAAAATCCCTTCTAGCTCTTATTCTATTTCTCTTTCTTAACTCTTCTTCTAACTTCTTCTTCCTATTCTTCCTCTAATTCTTCTTCTAACCCCTTCTTCCTATTCTTCTTCTAATTTTTCTAACTTCTTCTACTTCCTTCTTCTCTAACTTCTTTCTAAACCTCCTTGAACTCCTTAGTCTTCTTCTTATTCTTATTCTTCTCAACTTCTTCTTATTCTCTTCTTATCTTTTCTAATCTTTCCTCTTCTCATTCTCTCTAATTCTAACTATATACTACCTATCTATTTATATATATAAACATATATATATATATATATATATATCTATATATATATACATATATATATACGATAGGGCAAATTGGGCAAATGGGGGCTAAAATGGGGGGGGGGGGGGGGGGGGGGGGGCAGCTGCCACTGCTGCTGCAGCTAGGTGGTGCTGCTGCTGTAGCCACCTGCTGCTGCTACTGCAGCTTCTATTGCTGCTGTTTCTTCCCTTCTTCTTCTTCTTCTCATCCTACTTCTTCCTCTACTCTCTTCTATATATATATATATATATATATATATATATATATATATATATATATATATATATATATATATATATATATATATATATATATATATATATATCTATATATCTATCTACCCAAACACTCATCCATATATATATATATATATATATATATATATATATATATATATATATATATATATATATATATATATATATATATATATATATATATATATATATACATACACACACACATCTCTACATATAAATACATACAAATACACATATCTATATATATATATATACATACACATACACATATCTATATATATATAAATACAAACACACACACACACACACAAATACTCACACACTCACACAACACCACCACCACTCTCTACACCACTCTCATGACACCAATACCACTACCACTCTCTCATTTCTCTACACACACAAATACTTATATATAATACACACACATATAAAAAAAAATATATATATATATATATATATATATATATATATATATATATATAATTTTTTTTTTTTATATATATACCACTCTAAATGGAAAAACCCCCAAATAAATCCTTAACCTAGATTCTAGGGAATCCTACAAAATTTAGGGGAAAGTGTGGAGAATCTCATCCTCTCCAATTATTGTGAAGACATTAAATGGAAAAGAGGAATTAATAGAGAATTTAAGAGCTTACCTCAGCTAGGTTTCCTTGGAGAAGAAAGGAGCTTGGAGGAAAGAAATAAAATTTGAGAGAGGGAGAGAATTACTTAATGAAGAAGAAAAATGGAGGGGGGGGGTGCTCCTATATGTGGCCGGCCATGGTAGGGGAAAAGGGTTTGTGGGTTTTGTGTAGGATCCAATAGCCCCAAACCCAATAGACTTAGGTTGGGTTCGGTTTGTTTCGGGTTGGTTCGGTCTAATTTCTAAATACTAATTAAGCTCTAAAATGACTAATTAAGCCATAGAAATAGGGTTTATGATTTCTAACCTAATTAGGATGGTATGTGGGCTAAGCCCAGCTAGTATGTGGGTCCCACTAGGGTCCAGGCTACCCGGGTCTCCAATTTGGGTTCGAATTGGATAAAATCCAAACCAAACCAAATAAATCCCAAAAAATCACATAAAATAAATAAAAATTCCTAAAAATTATAAAACTTGAAAAATAGCAAAAATACCCCTATTTTGAAAACTGGGGGTGACACTTATCGTCTAGTCCTTTACTGAACCGAACTACCTAACCTTCTCTGTAGTTACTATGCTCGAAGCATACCGTCTGAGCCTCGTAAATTGTTCCGAGTACTCATTGACAGAGGTTTTATTTTGCTTCTGATGTAGGAATCTCCTTTCTAGCTCCAACTTGGAGCTTGGGGGAAAGAACATTTCTTTAAATTCTTCCTTAAACCTTTTCCAGGATACAACTTTGCTAGATTCTTCAGGGTGTAAGGAGCTCTACCAAATATCTGCAACATCCTTTAGTTGAATTCTTACTAGTGACACTATATCATTTGGCATGATCTTGGTACCCTTCAGTAATCCTTCTGTAGTTCTTATCCATTGCGCCGCTTCTATAGGAATTTCAGTCCCTTTGAACTCTGGGGGTTTAATCGCCCTAAAATCTGAAATCGTCCGGGCCTTCGGAGTAGGTGTGACATCCAACCGTTCCAGTAATTTTGCAGACATGGCTTAAGAAAGTTGGATATGCTGTGTGTTAGCCTCCAAGATTCTTTGAAAATTTTCCAAGGCATCCATCGATCGTGTCTCAGAGGTTTCCATTTGCGATGCATCGGGGTTTGGCGGAGAAGACATTTCCTAAATATTCATGATTAGAAATCTTAATGCAAGGTCGAAAGGAAATCTTAACGAGCTTAATCACTAAAGAAGTTGAACTTGTAACAAAAGCAATTGCAATTTAGATGACCAGAACCAAAAGAAGTATATTTCATTTATTTCATGAAACATGATTACAATATGCTCCAGGAAAAGTCCTTACAACTTCTTTCTTCTAAACCTTATACAAAACTATTTACATCTGTTGCGAATCCAAAAAGTTGTACAACAGACAAAATATTTTTTCCTCTTACATCCATATATACATCTGCTAATCCTTTAAAATACGGTGCAGCAGACAAAAAAAAACTACCCTATTACTAGCTGTCCTGCCTAACCCCTAGTCAGCTTTAGGAAGGTGATCTTGAGGATCCTGGCATAAGGTTAACCTCCTCCCATTCACTTATAGTCCCGTCGTATCCCCAAGTAAATGGAGATGGGCCGCTTTTCCTGAGGAAGAACATAAGGCATACTTTTTTCTCGAAGAAAACTTTAGCTCCATCCTCAATATCCCGAATCCTGGGGCATTGGAACTCGAAAAATACTCCAAACACCGGAAGTTCTTCGTTATTCTCCACCAGCCAAGATCTCCGTGCAAACTGCTCATACCCATAGAATGTCCGGTCACTCCCATCCGAGTAGACACTAGGCATAAATCGAGCCATCACCTATACCCAAAATTTTCTAACATAAGAAATCTATGCCATAAAGTAATTCGTCATCAAGTTTAATAAATCATCAAGTTTTAATAAAGTTTGATCGAGATTCATATCTCCAAACCTTTGTGAAATCCTCAATTCGTCAATTACGTGTTCAAACTTCAATTGTTAATTATTTCTATCCTATGGTTGTCCTAGTAAGTCCTTAGAAAATATCCAATATCTACCTATACAATCTCTGTAACCTATATACCATCCTTAAGAACAGACCTGCATGGGCCACCAACCAAAAGAGATGTGTCATGCCTCGGTTCCCAAGGTAACTCAGAGCATGTGATACTTCTCCCCAGGCTACGCACCTGTACAATGAATATCGTATTGTACCATACGATTGTCGCCTGTAAGGTCCTGGATAAGCATAGGTATAAGGCATAACCACAGAATTTCCATAATTTACATAACATTCATTTGTCCAAAATATTACATACTTGTTCAAGTTTCTTCAAAACACATAATATACATATTTTTTTTCATGGTTCTCCAAAACACATAATTTACATAACTGTATATATTTCTAAAATGAAACTACTATCTTTCAGTCCCACTTCATTCATAGAGTTCATCCTCGGTGTACTCCTGACCTTCATCCGGGTCTTCATCAATTACTAGTGAACAAAACTAGGTTGTCAATACGATGAGCAAGCCCTCGGTCAAAGGAGACAGTTATGAATGTAGGATGATAAGATAAATGAATACAAAATAGAGTAACTTGAACAATTAAACTCATACCGTGTGATATCAGTCAAGAAGTAAATAGCTCTCAAAATACTGTCGCAAAGGACACATACAAGATCTTTCTATACCTAAATGCAATTTAGAAAAACTTTTCTGGATCACACACATATGCCTAGCATCTCAACAATAACCTTATTTACCCGGGATCAGGCTCGTACAAAAGGGGTGGTGCTTAGATTATACATTCATTTGTACTATCACATATTGATGTGATTACAAGCAAGATAGCATCATGAGTTGGTTTTCGAATCATCTGGGTTGAATCATCGAATCATGAGCTATAAAAAGAAGTCGTATGACTTGAACTTTTCTAAAAATATCGAATCCATTTGTTAGATAGCTGAGCTGAACTCAGGGCCTGGATGTCTAATAAAATAACATATATTCTGAGCTAAAACTCAGGGCATGAAATATACACAATGGATAGCTGAGCTTAACTCAGGGCCTGGATGTCCATTTATATCATGAAGATGAGCTAAGCCTCACCTTGGATATTTGTGCGGCCACACAAACACCGATTCAGGGACTGATTAGTACGAAAAATCAAAATTCATATTGGACAGAAGTAAGCCGGGTATGATCCAATGATTTCTCTTCCAACCCAATGCAACATATTCTAGACATTCGGATTCCATAGAAACTTATCTTTAAAGAATGGTCCTAACTAGTCAAGTTACATTCAGGTAATAGTTTCGTCCTTTTCGAATCTAATAAATTCTAGGAAAGTATTAAAACCAAGGAAAATTCCAAAGTATCTATTTCGACAATGATTTTCAAGAACCTCCCGATGTTATAGATCGGAGATGAATGGTTCCAAGATCTAGAACTTAAGTCAAAAGTTTCTAAAGAGCCCGGATTACCAGAAAAATGACTAACTCTGGAAATTCTCAAAAATTTCGGTAGAGTCTCCTTTGTATTTACTGATCCGAAAATAATTTCGATACATGCAAACACAAGGAAAAGAAATATGAGCACGCTGACCCCTTCGGTGGAGTAACTCTCAACACCGGCCACGCAATATAAAATATCTGGGTACGCCGACCCCTTCGGTGGAGCAACTCTCAACACCAGCCACGCATTTCAATAAAGTTATACAAAATAATAAAGCTTTCTTACCTTAGTAAGCAAGCAAGCGTGTATTTTATTCTTAGTTTTGCAAGTGCTTTATCTAAACGCTATTCAAGTCAAGGAACATAGTTGTTAGTAATATAACGATGCCAAAATACTATTACTTACTATGTACCACTTTTAGATTCTTAAGGATATTTAAAGTAGCAATTTAAACTTGAAAAGTTAACAAGTAGCTACCCTAGTAATCCGGTATTCATAATTATCAATTCTAACCATGTGATCATGACAAAATGGTCATTTTAAGCATGAATAAGAATCTGGACAGATTTGAACATTACTCTAATAATAATTGATAATTACACCTATCACAAAGTCAATTTAAGATATTCCTTAATATACTTGTATTCATGCTAGTAATTGATAAGACCATTACACATGTAATCTATCTATTTGTCGACATATAAGGTGGATCAATAAACACTTATAATTAAGCAAGGATCTATTTACACATTTCCCATATATTTATATATATAGCAAGAGTTTTATCCGCAGCCGCAGCAGTCGTAGTGCAGCAGCAGTAGTGCAGCGGCAGCCGCAGCAGCAAATGCAGCAGCAGCAGCAGTTTAATGAGGGGGGTGGCTGCCATTAGTAAGGAGGAGGAAGAGAAGAAGAAGAAGAAGAAGAAGAAAAAAAACTAGTAACGGGAGAGGGAAAAGAATGAGCTCCACTCTCTCCCTCTTTTCATATAAAAGGGATGAAAAGAAGGGATTAACAAAATTGCCTTTTGGGCTTTGTCACGAGAGGAGGATGCCATATGGCACCTCTTCATGCATGATTGACACATAAATGGTTCATAAAAAAAATACAAAATTAGCATTTGCATGAGGGCCAAGGTGAAAGAGAAAATTGGTTTTAGGAGAACTAGAATAGGAAATTTTTTAAAAAAGGGTAAAAAAGTGAATAAAAAAATATTAAAAAAAATATGCTATGACACATACGAAACTTACGAAACGAGAAATATGATTTTGAATCGCGTCTCATGCAGTGACTTTATTGAATGAATCACGTATGTATCGAATATACAGATGCGATAAAATTTTGAGAACAGTCGCTAAAGATAAGTCCGATCGAGCGTACAAGATGGCAAGCATAGGATTGAAATTTACCTGTCAGTTTTGTTCCAATTTTCTACCACTAGGCTTGGCTGAAATACACATATTTTTGGGATGTCTTGAAAAGGTGTACGATCCAAATCAAGTTGTATACTGAATTCACACTACCAAAATTCATTGCTTTAGCGACGACCGAATCCGTCGCCCTGCCATCGGTAAATGGTAATACCGACGGATGGCCGATAGATTTTGGGCAAAAACATCTGGCGAAAAAAGCCTCGTCGCTAAAAATAATCTGTCGCCAAGTTGTCGCCCAGCGACGATTTTGCGATAGATTTTCGTCAACCATACTTGTACATCTCGCGACGAATGGCCGACGGATTTCCGTCAAAGCACGTATCAGAAAGTTAATGACACATCGCCTTAGCGACGGTCGTATCCGTTGCTAAAATGGTCGGTAATTGCGTATCAGAGAGCATCTGATACGCAATATCCGTTGCTAATCCGTCGTAAATGGTTGGTACACACATATCAGAGAGTATCTGATACGCAAACTCCATCGCTAACTCGTCGCTTGTAGTCGCTGCTGTTCGACGGCCTAGCGACGGAATAGCGGCGGTACATCCGTCGACCTGCTTCTGTGAATCTTTCATATTTCCAGAACCGTGGCGAGGGATATTCTGCCGTTATTCCGTCGGAATTAGTCGCTACTCCGTCGCCGACCAGTCGCAGATTTGGTGACGGATTATCCGTCGCCAAACTTTTACCGACTACTAGCGACGGTCTACCGACAAATATCCATCGATCCGATTCTGTATTTTTTCATATTTCCAGAACCTTGCCGACGGATCGTCCATCGGTGAGTAGTCGCCATCCGTCACTAACTTGGGATAGTCCCAGTTAGCGACAGATAGTTCGTCGGTTGGTAGTCTCGGATCCGTCGCTAACTTGGAAATTTTTGAATTTTTTTTGCATAAAACAGAGCATTCCCTGTTCACACAACATCCACCAACATAATTAACACAAATTATCCAAACATTCAACATTATCCAAACATTCAAACATTCAACATCCCACACATCTACCAACATAAATAAAACAGATCATTCCCAAACATCCACCAACACAAACCAACATAAATAATACACCAATCATTTAAAACAGTCAGCATTATCCAATATTTCAAATTGTCCACACAAAACACACAAATATGTAATATTTAAATAGTTTTCAAAATATTCGAATACAAACATCAAGGAGGAGGAGTTGGATCATCCGGTGGTGCTGGTACTCCCTGCTGCGCCCGACGCATGTACACTTATACCAGGTGTGGCGGCAATCCCTCTAAGACATGGTCTGGAAGTTGGCGTAGCTGCTCTGGCCACATCAGGTCGAGAAGGGCCGTAACAGCAGGAGGCGGTACGATAGGGGCAGTAGGTTCAAAAGAGAGACGCCCGACAGAAAAAGGACCGGCAGCACCAGTAGACGGACCGGGAGCAGACGGACCGGAAGCAGTAGAAGGACGCAAAAAGTACGTGGATAACTGCGCCCGCAAGTCCGACACCGCCTCGTTCAGATGCGCAAGCTGGGACCTCACATCATCGTTTGCCGGGGCCGCGGGAGGAGGCGGGAGAGGTAGAAATCTCGGAATCGTCGCGTGCAACGGCGCCAAGGAGCCCACTCCGTACAGGCGCCCTTTCTTAAAGCCGCCGATGGTATCTACGAACATGTTGTAACACCCAGTTTTCCAAATGAGGATAATTTTGAAATTTTGTAATTATAATCATTTAATAATTATATTTAAATCAGATTGTGATTTTTGGTGATTTTTAATCAATTTAAAACTATTTAGAACATTGAAATGTGATTTTGATGGTTAACTAGTATAACCCTAGAATTGCTAAACCTAGAGACTAACCATGACCATGGGAGCCTAGTCATGTGATTAGAATGTCATATTACTACTTTTTAGCCTAGGGGTATTTTGGTCATTTTGACAATTTTGTGAAAATATAATTTGCATTAATTAAATATATGCAAATTGTTAGGTTGAGACTTGACCTAGAAGCTTAGCCTAATCTAGATTAGCCTTGAGCTTAGAGTCTTGATTAGGGTAACCTAGTAAATGACAAGATTATTAATATCTAGATAATTCTAGGAAAGATATTTACTCTTAGGCTGTGTTTGATTGAGCTTTTTTTCCATAGAAAATATTTTCAACACAAATTTTCCACCAATTGTAGTATTTGATAGCTTATATTTTCTATGGAATTATTTTCCAAAAACTATCATTTTCCATATTTTCATCTAAAATGGTGGAAAATAAAACTTATCCAACTCATAGGAAATATCATTTTCCATGGAAAATAATGGCAATCAAACACCCAAATTAAGTTTTCCATGGAAATTTTTTAAAATTTCATGGAATTTTTTTCCTAGGAAAATAATTCCATGGAATTAATTTCTTTTCCACATATTTTCCACCTTGCAATCAAACGCACCCTTAGGATATTTGTGAAAAAGAAGCCTTATGACTAGTTGAACCAATAGAAAGGCTTAGAATTGGGTGGACAACTCCTAGCCACTCATCTAGACCTAAAACCTAACCCTAATTCATCTAATGGCGGCCATCGAGTGTCCCCCCTTCCTATAAAGGATCCTTAAGAAAGCCTTTCCCTCTTTTACATTTACTTAGAACCCTAATAGTTCCTTCCCAAAATTCTTCCCCTAATATCCAAATTAAGTCCAATTTGATCCTAATCAATTGCATCATCATCCCTAATAGTAGAGGGTGCTAAGAGAGGCTAGCTAGCAAGGTTTCGAAGCGAATTGACCATTCAATTGGAGAAGAACACCTTCCCTTGTTCATTTTTCATTGAGGTTTCACCTTCGATAGGTAATTGCCATAAAACCTATTTAATTTTCAGTTTCTTTCCATAGATGCATTCATTTAGGGTTCCCCTAGGTGTAGCCCAAGTTTGCTAGGAGTTCGTGTCTATTTCGTATCCTTGTCGGACACGTATCAGTGTCTAGGAAAGAGTGTTCGATGAAATGCCACATAGGAAATTATTTTGGTAATTTTTAAAACTAAATACATGGTTGTGTAGCCCTTGGTGTGTGGATTCCAAATCTATTCGACTGAGTCAAAGTTTGTGTCATTTTTGTGTCGAAATTAGACACGCACACACAGCAGACCCCGTGCACATGCCCTACTACCCGACCCATATTTCTCATTGGTTATGACACGTAGACATGTGCCACTTGGCACAGAGATAGGGCCATTACTGACAGACCCCCCTCGAGTTTCAGGACACATCGTGTCGTATCGGACACGAAAACACGAGTGCACTGAAATTGTATTGCACTATTCTGCACGAGCAGTGGCTTCTGACACAGCTTTCATGTCGCATGCAGACACAACATGGACTCGTGTCAGGGACTTGAAACCCTAGCCTTATACTCCCTCTACGTGTGTGCATGAGCCCATGGGTGTTCGTGCCCTGTGTTGTGCACAATCGTGCACGACATGGCTGCACGAGGCCATGTTGTGCACTGATTCACTGATATTTGTATTCAATGTTTGGACACTTCGTGTCCAGTTTCCTGGAAATGAATGGACCCCCCATGACACGTGTACATGTGGGGAACATTTCTCTACACCTATTTTAGGTTTTCTAACGAACTTGGGTTTCGATTTCATATGTTAACTGCATTTACTGATACTTCGAGTTTATGATAAACTGAGCTTTGATTTTGGGTTAAATTGATATTAGTTAATTTAAATGATTTACTGTTAGTTGCTTTGTATGAACCTGAGATTTAATGGCATGTAGAAAACTGAACTTAGTTATGTATTTCAACTGAGATTAATCAGGACTTAACCTAAATTTAAATCCTAAGTTTGGTTTTGAGTAAAAACTGAGCTGAATGATTCATGAACCTTGGAAAAACATGGTTGAACCTAAGAATTAATTCTAGTTTTGAAACTGAGATACTGAGAATTAATCCCTTATGATAAAAACTGAGAATTGATTTAAACTTTTAACTGAAATTCGGTTTTGAATTCAACTAGAGATTGGGATTTGATTTAATGCATTGCATGTTAATTTTAAACTGAAACTGTGAACAATGCAAACATGAGAATGGCATTTAATTCTAAATTCCTTGAACTCTGATTTCTTATTCACTGAGAATGTTAAAAAAGTGAACTGGAATTGATAAGTTTACTGATATTTCAAAATGAATTTAGGTTTAGTATTGACTGAGATATATATAGGTAACCTGAGATTATGTTCAACTGAAGAAAACCTGAATTCTAATCCTATGTTTGGTTGAGTGAAACTGAGATTGAATGGCACATTGGGAAGCCTGAGAACCATTTGAAAGCCTGAGGACTGTTGCATTAAAACTGAAAACCTGAGATGATGTTGCAACCTGAGAACACTTTGCATCCACTCTTGAGACTCACACTACTGGATTAGACCCTGCAATCCTTATTACTTGACACTAGTACACTCATCACACCATGTATACACACACACACAAAACCTAACATAGACACCACACACACCTCTACCTCCCTATTTTACATAAACCAACCCACACACACACACACACATGTATACCCCCTTAACCCTCTCTCTATGTATAAATGTATGTAGATATGCATGTATATATGTATGTATGCATATATGAATGTATGTATGTAAATATGTATGTATGTATGCATATATGTATGCAAGCATGAATGAATGGAGGAAATACATGTATATAGGTAATATAGAATATAATATATGAATGCAAGCATGTAAGATAATGCATTGTATCCATATATGATGTATTCAACTTAAAGATAATGTAATATATGAAAGAAATGAATGATTATATATAACATGATATGTAGGTAATACAAGGTATTAAATATATGATGTGTGCATGTTTGTATGCCTCTATGTTAATGTATGAAATGATATGAATATATAATGTATGCATATGTATAAAGAATGTAGGTAATGCATAGATGCATGAATGAAATAAATGAATGCAATATGTTAATATAAATACAAGTATCTAATATGCATGAATGTAAGTATAATGTAATACAAGTATACATGTATGTATCATGTAATATAATATACATGATATGTAAGGTATGCATGATTTGTATGTAAGCTAAGTATTGATACATGAATGTATGTTTTGTACCTATATTCTATATAGGCCTAGTGTATAAAGTGACCCCATAGGTTGTTAATTGACTAGAGTCGACCAAAAGTCAACATGAAGTCAATAGTGACCAATTGACTTAGTTGACCAAACCCTAAGGTTGACCAATAGTTGACCATTGACCAAATTGGCCCTTGACAGTCTAAGTTGACCAGCTGACCAAGATAGCCTTGTTGTTGACCTAGATTGGACTTGTTGACTTATTTTGACTGTATAGTTGACCAGAGTTGACCAAGAGTTGACTTTGACCTAGATTGACCTAGAAATCATGTAGATGTAATGTACACTTCATTTATAACCCCCTGTATACATCATGACTTGTGTTGCTCTAAATAGGACTCGTATACCTCGTTTCGGACGGTATATTCTCACAGACATTCAGGTCGCAGACGAGTACATTCTCTGATCATTTCATAACTTGCTTAGGATTGTATTCCTGCTCTAGATTACCTCATTTGATGCTATCACAATATTATCACGGATTTGTACTATATGGATCCCTACATTGAGATATTATCTCCCTCGAGAGCATCAGATACTTCATGTCATGTGTTTCATGTACATTATGTATTCCTCACTCTCATGTTATTCATGTTTCTCATGTGCTTCATGTACGTTCATGTATGCTCGTGTACTCTCATGTGCTCTCATGTTCGGTCATGTTTCTCATGTACTTCATGTGTAACCTATACTTCATGTGCACTCATTTATGAGCCCTCATGTATACTTCATGTGCACCCATTTATGGGCCTTCATGTGAAATTCATTTGCACTCATTTATGAGCCCTAATGTATACTTCATGTACACCCATCTATGAGCTTTCATGTGAAAATCATGTACGTAACATAACTTGTCTGGATCCTTGTGTATTGATTGGGGTATGGGGGAGTATAAATAGTCATGTGAATAATTCTAAAGTAGTATAACCATGTGAGCCTCTTTAGTATAATCATGTACAAATCTAGCCGCTCACATGTCGACCTTGTACTCTACATCACTAGTCACTGATAGTTCTCTACTTATAGTAGATATTTCCATCACAGTTCCTCTATTTACATCATGTACATTCTTTCAGTTTTTATGTATCGTACTCTTTTGCATGTCTATATTTCATAACCTGCTATGATCTGTGTAAGATATATTGTGCTCGCTCCCGTCCTGAGTGGACCTGTTGAAAATTTTACAGATGATACTGAGGACTTCTGCCCAACCTACTATGGAGCCCATCTAGACGACACCTGTGAGTTGGACCCACAGGAGGATCCAGCTCTAGCTGAGGACGTCATCCATACTGCTTAGACTAGATTAGCTAGGCTTTATCTTATTTCTTATGTCATTTGTTTTGACTATAGAGTTGTATTATTTTCTGGATGTTTATGATGTTGTGTCATTTAGACACTTAGACTTTCTCTTCTGTTTGTACCTCAGTTTAAGGATTTCATATTTATTATATCGTGCTATTTCCATCTCTAGATTTGTGATTGAGTTGTACCTTATGTGATTCATCCTCCGTTCGGAGAGTATATCATATTGTATTTAGTTGTGATAGTGACCTAGGACAGCGTTCTACCGCCGACACTGCGATGTAGGCTGGATATACCCACTTCTCGTGCCCCTATACTGGGTACGGGTCATGACACGTTTTTAGTGGTGGCCCATGCAGGTCGAGTTTATGTAGTGGTATTCGAACTAGAGTACCACTACAGCCTGCCGTAGGATTAAGATTATTCTTGAGGTACTCAATCACATTAGAAAAAACTCTAAACTGGATTCCTGCCATCTAAATTCTTGTCGAAGATTGCTTTCTTGAAATAACTGTCCTCCCTTGAATTATCGTTTCTATCTCAGTATTGATTCCTTGTTTGATCTGTCTCCAAGATGGTGATTGAGACACGATCGCATCGCTCTGGCCCAGCAGACGCTGGTGAGAGGTCTGCCACCCCTCGCCCGATTATGGATGCTGGGACCACAGCACCTCCTGTTTCTACTTATATAGGAGCTTCTACAGCTTTTGGGAGTGCACCTCCACCTGTCCGGAGGTCTTCCCCGTCATTCCGGATATGTTCCAGCAACAGCTACCTTCAGGGACAGTGGATGCGGCTCAGATGTTTATCCTTTCCTAGCGATTCCTGTAGACTCAGCAGCAGATGCAGCAGAGCCAGTCTACTGATTTTTGACAGAGCATACACGATACCCACCAGTTGGTCAGGATGACAGTGGAGCTGGTTACTACTCAGCTACTGGGAGGTCATATACAGCAGTATCAGCCGAAGACACCAGACATCCAATCCTTTAAGAAGATGGGACCCTGAGACTTCAAAGGTACAAAAGACATCATATACGCTGACGATTGGATAGAGCACATTGAGAAGATATTCTGATTGGCACAGATACCAGCTGGATTACAGATCGAGGCAGCAGCCAGTCAGATACAGGACTTGGCCCGTACTTGGTACCAGACGGACCCGAGGGTTGGTACAACCGGTCAAACTTGGGCATCCTTCAAGAAACTATTTAAGGAGAAATTCTTTTCTGATACAGCACTCGGTGCCTTGGAGGCGCAGTTCAAGAGTTTGGTTCAGGGGAACCAGACCGTTGAGGAGTACGCCGGGGAGTTCTACCGTTTGAGTAGATTCGTCGAGGATCTTACTGAGGCCGGGACGGCAAAGAGGTTCCGCAGGAGCTTGATCAAGGAGATCAAGTCGTATACCAAGAGCAGCCGCGACGCCACTTTCAAATAGATTATAGTAGGAGCCATGGCAGCAGAGAACGATCTTGGGCTGAAGGAGAAGAGGACGCGAGACACTCATGGAGCTAGTGGCAGTACGGGCCCGGCCAAGAGGCCCTACTTGCAATTCAGCAGCAGTATCCGCAGTAGAGACTCCACTTACAGATTCAGTAGCAGTATCAGCAGGCGATGGTCTACTTTCAGCAACAGCAGTTTCAGGATCGTGTATCCTTTTAGCAGGTGTAGCAGCAGCAGGCCCCGGGACATCAGCTTCTTACCCTTTGCCCTTTCTGTAAGAAATCAGGGCACGATTGGGGCGAATGCCACAAGAGGCTGGGCAGATGTTTGCTTTGTGGAGGATCCGATCATCGGCTGAGAGAGTGTCCTGTATCTTTTAGACGGACAGTTCAGGGAGCAAGAGCTAGGGCTCCGGTGGGCCAGCAGAAGGGATTACCCTTACCAACTCAGCAACAGAGATACATATAGCGTCAGCAGCAGGCCAAGAAAGGCCAGCAAGGGCGAGCTTACGCCATGATTATTGAGGATGCTCAGGCCTTGGAGATCTATTTGCAGGTTTCGTTCTTCTCGATTCCATTTCCGCAACTGCCTCTTATAACTGTCTTGAAATTCGATTCCATCTGTTCCTTGTTGATTTATTAATTTTGTTCTATTGTCCTTGTATTATGTTTGATTTTCTTCTGAGATAATCACATGGGCTAGGTCACCTCATTTATAGGATCTAGAATCTTCGATAGTCGTGTTAGCTGGCATAGTGAGGACATATAGTCGAATTTTGGACGTATTTCTCGGGTGTGGATGTTTAAGGTTTTCGCTGCCAAGCATACGACAATGCAAAAATTTTAAATACCATGATTCTAGAGATATGTACCTTAGTCGAGGACTCTGTGATTATCGTAGCCTTGCTCACTAGCATGAGAAAGATTCTAAATATCATAATTTTGGACAGACACATATGATTATCGAACCGTGTGTTTGAGACTATGATTGTGGGGTGTTTGACCTAGAAAGAGTACTACTATTTTAATTTCGAGGAAGGAATTCTTCTAAGGGGGTAGACTTGTAAGACCGAGTTTTCCAAATGAGGGTAATTTTGAAATTTTGTAATTGTAATCATTTAATAATGATATTTAAATCATATTATGATTTTTGGTGATTTTTAATCAATTTAAAACTATTTAAAATATTGAAATGTGATTTTGATGGTTACCTAGTGTAACCCTAGAATTGCTAAGCCTAGAGACTAACCATGACCATGGGAGCCTAGTCATGTGATTAGAATGTCATATTACTACTTTTTAGCCTAGGGGTATTTTGGTCATTTTGACAATTTTGTGAAATTATAATTTGTATTAATTAAATATATACAAATTATTACGCTGAGACTTGACCTAGAAGTTTAGCCTAATCTAGATTAGCCTTGAGCTTAGATTCTTGATTAGGGTAACCTAGTAAATGACAAGATTATTAATATCTAGATAATTCTAGGAAAGATATTTACTCTTAGGATATTTGTGAAAAAGAAGCCTTATGACTAGTTGAACCAATAGGAAGGCTTAGAATTGGGTAAACTCCTAGCCACTCACCTAGACCTAAAACCTAACCCTAATTCATCTAATGGCAGCCATCAAGTGCCCCCCTTCCTATAAAGGATCCTTAAGAAAGCCTTTGCCTCTTTTACATTTGCTTAGAACCCTAATAGTTCCTCTCCAAAATTCTTCCCCTAATATCCAAATTAAGTCCAATTTGATCCTAATCAATTGCATCATCATCCCCAAAAGTAGAGGGTGCTAAGGGAGGCTAGCTAGCAAGGTTTCGAAGCAAATTAACCATTCAATTGGAGAAGAACACCTTCCCTTGTTCATTTTTCATTGAGGTTTCACCATCGATAGGTAATTGCCATAAAACCTATTTAAATTTCAGTTTCTTTCCATAGATGCATTCATTTAGGGTTCCCCTAGGTGTAGGCCAAGTTTGGTAGGAGTTCGTGTCCATTTCGTGTCCGTATCGGACATGTATCATTGTCTAGGAAAGAGTGTTCGATGAAATGCCACTTAAGAAATTATTTTGGTAATTTTCAAAACTAAATACATTGTTGTGTAGCCCTTGGTGTGTGGATTCCAAATCTATTCGACTGAGTGAAAGTTTGTGTCATTTTCATGTCAAAATTGGACGCGCACATATTTGCCATGAAATATAAAAGAACAGAACAATTATCGGAGGACTGGACTTTTACTTCACAATACAAACTCGCTTGTACAAAGAAAGCCTAGGGACGAATACCTAGGTACAGCAATCTAAGTACAATTGTTTATTTTAGATTCTGGGGGGTGACGGTAGAGGCTCGGGAAAGCGACGACAGCTCTGCCTTACTCATTGGACGATCGGATGCAGCCTTGGCTCCGGGAAAGATCTCCTTGGCGTTGAAGAAATGCTCTCTTTGCTCTCTCTGTGCTTGCTTTTGTCTCTCCAAGTACTCTGGTGCTCTTCTCCAAAAAAAAGGTCCTCTTCGCAAGAGAATAGCACCTTACTATTTATAGGAGTGGGTTGCAATCATTAGGGTTCGCAATAATTGCCTCCTTGATATGTCGGCGGTTAAGGACCAATTAATCTGGGCCTTTCATTCTGATTGTAGCAAATCTATGTAATTAATGTAGATTGCATTAAATTTCTGTGGGCAATAAATGTTGATTATCATAAATATTCGAGACTTGTAATGGCCTGCCACGTGTCCAATTTGCTCGATTTGACTTGATCTGGGCAATTATGGTGAATGCATTAAATCTGATTCCAGGAAGATACGACTGCCACGTGTTTCAATCGTCGTGACAAGTGCCACGTGTCCTCTATTGGGTCATCTTGGCCGAGTCGCGTATGAGTGGGCCGTATGAGGATGAACGGCCGCATGAAGATGGGCAGCCGCATGGTGATGAACAACCGTATGAAGATGGGCAACCGCATGGTGATAAACAGTCGCATGAAGATGGGCAGCCGCATGAGGATAGGCAGCCGCATGCTGACGGGTGGCCGCATAAAGGATGCAGCCGTATGAAGATGGTGGCCGCATGAAGGGGGCAGCCGCACGGGGATGGGCGGCCGCATGAAGTGGTCGGTCGCATAAATGCAGCAGCCGCATGCCTCAGAATTTGATGGATTCTGCCAACTGTGAAAAGATTTCCTCATCTTCCCTAGGAACACGCCTTTATGTCAGTCATTATTGCGCCTTTATGTCAGAGCTGTCAGCCGTCAGGGCATTTAATGCAGTAAAAGACGAAGGGAAGAGCTGTTGAAGGCCACGTGGCTTTGGGTCTACCAGAGCCGCATAGACGCGTGAGCCACATAGACGTGTGAGCCGCATGGGCTCTTTGAGCCGCATGGGGATCTTTAGCCGCATGGACTCTCTGAACCGCATGGGCTCTCTGAGCCACATGGGGATCTTTAGCCGCATGGATCTTTCTTTATTCTTTTCCATGCTTTTACAAGACCGCCTTCAAAGTTTTTAATTTACAAAATTGAAATACTTTGAATAAGAAGCATGGCTATGTATAAACTCCTCTGACCGCATATGATATTCTTGGCCGCATGGATGTCCCAGCCGTATGGCCTCCTTAGCCACATTGGCCTACCAGCCGCATAGGCTGTCGAGTCGTATGTGCTTCTTGCCACGTCATCCTGCCACGTATGCAAATCTTTTACATTAATTGCTGTTGATTTGCTGTCAATTTTAAGGCCGCTTTTTTTTGGGCAGGATCCCAAGAGTTTAGCCTTAAATAATCAGATCGTCTTGATAACCGAAGAGTCGGTTATACTGCATATGGATCGACGCGTCGGTCCATTAAGGTTCTGCCTATAAATAGCAGAGTGTTTGGACATAAGACTTTCTTTACTTTCTGTTTTTGCCCTAACTCTCTTGTCCTCATCCTCCTTCCCTGATCATAGTAATGGCTCCCAAGAAGACTGTTGCGTCGAAGGGCAAGAAGGCAGCGTCTTCGTCGACGACGAAGGATAAGAAAGCTGCTTCTGCGGCGGCGAATATGGCAGCTCCTCCGCCAGCTGACGTGCCCGTAGTTCACCCCGACGTCCACCCTGCCATCGCTGGTAAGGACTTTTGCATGACTTTGGAACCCTCACTGTCATGGCTACGTCGTATATTTTATATGCGAGCCTTCATCTTCATGTGTGCCGCATGCACGTCTCGAACCGCATGGGGTATACTCTATGTTTGAGCCGCATGATATTTGTTATTGTGGCCGCATAAGTACTTCTCTAACGGGGCCGCATGAGCTCACTTGATTTGGACCGTATAGGTTCGCCTGAACTTGTTTTGTCGTATGAACCTCTTAAACTTATCCGAAACTCTGTCGCATGAGACTGCATTTGCACAGAGCCGCATAACTTTGTTGAGTCACTGTAGCATGAGCCTCCACTAGTCGGAGCCGCATAAGCTTTTTTCTAAGTTGGGCTGCCTGAGGCTCCGTTGAATCCGAGCTGCATAGGTTTGAGGGTACTTAGTCAGTTTTCCTTGGCCATCTTTTTGACTTATTTCTTTTGTCTTCCTTTTTTAGTGAATTTCCCAGTTGATGCTGCGGGGGAACCTCTAGTGGATCGTGCTCAAGCCGCTATGGGCTACAGGTATGGCCAAATAGTTCGGTATGTGGCGAATCAGCTTCCTAGCGACGAGCCTCCGGCGAGATTGAATGCCCTCAAGAACCAGCCTTTCTATTTTCTATGTGCTATGATGAACTCGGAGAAATTAGAAGGGAAATACCTGAAGCCTGCGTTCTTCTTTGGAGACGCTTTGACTGTGAAGAACAGTCAAGTTCTGGATACATTGAAGAACTGGAGCTTCATTTCTAACGGGATTACGATCCGTATCCCTCAAATGGGGCGTCACTTCCCCCTATCTTGGTTCAATATGCTCCCATTGGATAGGAAGATGGAAGAGTCTTTGACTCCTACCCGGAATGGGATGTTTGTGGGCGACATCTATTACAATAACAGCATGAAGTCAGTGTGTGCGGGCAAGGTGCATGCCAGCCGTTATGTAACGGGATTGGCCCCGGGTACTTTCTTGAATGTGCCGGGTCCTAATTTCACGTTTTCTTCAGCCGATACTTTCCTGAACCAACTTGCTCGGAAAGGCTCCTATCCCATTGGCCGGTTGATGCTTCCGAGTTGGATACACCCCGTTCCCTCATGGATCAATATGTCTATATGGATCTCGCGAAAGTATGAGTCCTTTCTTTGTGAGATTGGTCTTTATCATGCTATTCGGGGCACCAGCCATGGCTTGCCCATAAACAAGAGATTATTTATAGCTCTGCTGGAGATGTATAACCACCGCACGGGAACCTTCTATACACCTGTAGGGGAAATGGGGCTTGCGCTCCATAAAATGCACGCGGTTTCCAAGCTTTCTTGGAGGGATAAAGCTTTTGAGCCGTACACTCCTACGAATGAGGAGTTTGAGGAGTTGGAGGAACGGTATCCAGGCTTCGTGGCCATTTATCAAGAGATATTGTGCCACTATAGCACATGTCAGCAGATAGCCAAGAAAGATAGCAGCTCGGAAGGGAATGCTCCCCACACTAAGGACTGGGTACGCTATCTCTTCTCGATGGGTGCCTCAGGTCGAGTCACTTCCCGACGTCCTCAATCCCGGGATGCGGTTCAAGCCTTGGTGTCGTCGGCCAAGAGGGTGGCCACCACTAGTGACAGGTTTGGGAGTCAAACCGACTCTTTTGGTTATTTTTATCAGGATACCCAAGAGCTGTCAGAGAAGGCACTCCTGGCGGGATTCTTGATGGTATGGCTGCAGAATTGCGTAGTCTCGGGAGGAGCTGGTTCTATTGAAAGGATCAGCCGTAATTTTATTCTTCCTACTGTGAAGCTAGTTTTTAGAGTGAAACTAGCTCTTCTCCCGGCTATGGTGTGCAGCATACACCGTGGCCTCCACACTTTTACGTCCAAGGTCATCGCCCGCGATGTGACGAAGGACTTTGAACAGACTGAGCTGCCCTATCATTATCTGATGGGGTGGCTGCTGATGCACTATCCGTCTTTGATGAGACCGGGCTCTGAAGATGGCGCAACTGATGATGATACTTTTATCTTCCGTTATCGCAATGAGACTTGGGAGTACGAGACCATGTGCGCCTGTCGGATGGCGCTGGCGAGAGCAGATATGTACAACTTTTTCGTATCTGTCCCTCATTTTACTGCTGAGGAAATAGTGGCTGTACATCTCGATGGTATTGGGCCCCCTCAGCTTCTGGACGGCCAGATGCTTCTGTGGCTGCGTAACATCCGCCCCGCTCATTTGGTATACCGCAATCGTAATGCTGTCTTCCTGGAACCTTACCTGCCCAGCAGGTTTGCTCGTCAGTTTCGATATAACCAACTTTTTCTGGATAGTCCCAGCTCCTGTCTGGGTTTTGAAGGTAGCCTCCTTGACGACATCAAGGCGTGGCATTACTATGATACATTCCATACCCATACCACTTTCTCGGTTCCTTCTATTGAGGCGTCGGTAGAGATTTTGTATATGGCGGCCCTGTACCATGTCATGGAAAACAAGCTCCCCATCGGCTTTAGCCCGGGTACCAGTTTTATTGTTAGTACTGGCTTGGATGAGAAGCCTCAAGGGGTCAAGACGAGGAAGAAGAAGCAGAATAGAGTTGAAGTGCCAGACTCAGACTCTACCACTGCGGATGATGAGGACGATGAGCGTGATGCAGATAACTCTTCCTTTCCGGTGGAAGATGTTGGGACGAATCATCCGCCCGTTTCGTTAAATGAGATGGTGGCGGATCAGCCACCCGTCGCACCTGGTTCTGTACGGAAGCGTAGTAGGCACATTTCCCCTGTTGGCGGTATTCTTCACTCCCGAAAATTGGCTGCGACCAGACATCGCAGGCTAACTATAAGGGAGAGAAACGAGAGGTCGACCCTGCTTCGGAGGTAAAGCGAGTCACTACCATTTTTATTCATTTCTCCTTTTCTTCTAGTTTTGCTCTTGATCATTTTCCTTCCCTCTCGTAGGTGTCAGAAGAAGAGGAGTCTCAAGTTGCCCAGGTCGTGACTAGAGATGACAGGGGCTCCGATGAACCTGTCCCTGAAGTTGCTGAATTTCATCAAGATGATGCTGATCGAGTCGTATCTCCCTTCGAGGTGGCTGGGACAGAAGAGCCAGCCGAATTTAACTTGGAGGTCACGGGTGAGGAGGCCATGTCAGCTGCGAACGAGCCGCAGCCTCCATGCTCCTCTCCTGGTAAGATAAGCCGAATCTTAACTTGCGAGGACGCCTATCTGCTCTATCATCACATCCGTCGGGTTACGTCGATTGATTGTTGTTCTGGACATACAGGTCCTGCCTCTCCAGTACCGATGATGGACATTGTTGAGACAGGCTCTGCCGAAGGGGCACTGGCGGAGGGGAGCGTACCCCCTCCCCTTCCGGCTCGTCTTGAGGGGCCTCCTACGGGCTCGAGTTCGGCAAGTCAGGTGGTGGGACAGCCGGGGCAGGGGACAATGGTCCTCGCGTCCTTTTCTGCTCGGGCGGCTCCGAGAGTCGATCTCTCTGTCCTACCAAGTGTCCAGGCTCTTCGGGTGGCAGAGGAAGAGTTAGCCGCTATCCGTGCATTGTTCCACTCGGAATCTGTCCTCTTGGTGGCAAGTTCTAGCGCAACTCCTTCGACGTTGCCGGCCACGCTTTCTTTGACGCCGTCCTCTACAGAGGTTCTGGATGAAGCGTTACAGGACGTGGTTGACAGCTTTTATCGTCACTTGAATAGGGGGATAGCGGCTACTGTGGAAAGTGGGACCTCTTTCGTCTTGGCCAGGCAATGCGCCCAGGGTCATATTGATATCCTTAAGACTCTTCCCGGTGGGGCAGGAGTAGCTGCGCTTCTAGAGGCAAAATTGCTGGAGACTGATCAGCTGGTGGCCCAGCTTCAGGTGCTGCGGCAGGCTGATCTATCCGCTGCTATAGATCAGAAGCGCGGTTTCCTCACAGCTGCTGTAGAGAAGATAAGGGCTGCTCAGGATAAGACCAGGCCGGCCATACTGAAGGACCTCCGCGATCTGTCTGATCGATATGATCAGTTAAGCCGCGAGAGTGAAGATGTTACGGATCGGGAAGCGACTGCCTCCCGTGGGATCATTGACACGCGGGAGCAGATCCTTGAGCTTCAGAGGAAGTTAGCTTTCCTGGAGTCTGAGCTTGAGGCTGCCCGTACCGAAAGGGGGCTAATTATCCAGGAGGCTGACAGAGTTAATCGAGCTTCGGCTGATATGGTAATTGCCCTGAAGAAGTTGGAGGACGACTAGCGGGCACACATGTAATTGGATGATACAGAGCGGTTGTCCCAGGAAACCGAGCGTAGAGCTAGGCAGCGGCTTGAGCGGGGGACCACCTTGGTGAGAAACTACCTCCTGGAGTTATGTAATACCAAACCATAGACGGCCTTTTTCTCCTTTTTTATTTGCGTTCTTTTTCTTTCTTTAAATGGGACATTATCCCTAGAACATGTAGTACTTTTTGCCTTCCCAATAAAAGAGCATGCTTTATTCCATCCTTTATTTGTACTGCCTGTTGTGCTCGTGGTGTTATGGTGGCATTTGCCCCGAATGGGGGCCTTATTTATAGACCTGTTACCCTTGGCATACCTTGGTTTTAGGTACGGATAACAAGTTTGATTGGAGATACCTAGAACAATTCCACGGCAAGGTGATCATAGACGTTCCGGGTATTGGGAGAGAGAATGCCATGGAGCAGCTGGGCTCCTGGGGCATGATGAGAAATGATGGGCCTGTACTAAGAAACTTAGCAATAGATATTTGTGGGCCTATTATCCTTGGCGTACCCTGGCTTAGGATACGGATAATAGGATGAAAGGGAACCGGCATACTTACTCAGAGGTAATGAGGACATGGCAAGCATGAGGGTTTTACCGTGGAGCCTTCCTACTCAGAGGTAATGAGGACATGGCAGGAGTGGACTCATCGGAGGATATTTGTGGACCTATTATCCTTGGTGTACTCCGGTTGTGGGTACAGATAATAAGTCGAAAGGGAATCAACATACTTACTCAGAGGTAATGAGGACATGGTAAGCATGAAGGTTTCTTCGACGGAGCCTTCCCACTCAGAGGTAATGAGGACATGGAAGGAGCGAGCTCAATGAAGGGGGGTACATAAAACAACTCAGAGGTAATGAGGACATGGAAGTTCTATGTAGAGGGGTGATTTGTTTTTGGCGGGAGTGAAACGACTCAGAGGTAACATCGACATGATCGTCTTGGAAATTCGTAGATCTGTTACCCTTTTTGTGTACTGGAAGTGCGGGTAGTAGATCATAAGGAAGGAGCTCTTTCAGGAAGAAAGTTCAGAGGTATGGTCATACATGACTTTCTATCTGAAAGAGTGACCGAAATGTGAGTTCAGGGGCACCTGCGGGTACATAACTCGATAATCTGGGAGATTGTGAATGTGAGTTCAGCGGTAATAGCGGGTACATGACTCGATAATTTAGAATTTTGGGAATGTGAGTTCAGCGGTACCAGCGGGTACATGACTCGATAATCTAGAATTTTGGGAATATGAGTTCAGCGGTACCAGCGGGTACATGACTCGATAATCTGGAATTTTATGAATGTGAGTTCAACGGTACCAGCGGGTACATGACTCGATAATCTAGAATCATGAATGTGAGTTCAGCGGTACCAGCGGGTACATGACTCGATAATCTGGAATTTTGGAAATGTAAGTTCAGCGGTACCAGCGGGTACATGACTCGATAATCTAGGAAATATTGTTTAGACATAATATTTCTTCAGGAACTTGCCGTTGACGGGCAGCATGAGCAAGTCTCCATTTTGTTTTGCGAGGCGGTAAGCACCGTTGGAGAATACAGCCTTAATGATAAATGGGCCTTCCCAGTTTGGTTGGAACTTGCCGGCGGTCTTGTGAGTCATAACCATCGGCACCCGAACTGCCAGAACGAGATCGCCCACTTGGAATGTTCTGATCTTTACCTTCTTGTTGAAGGCTCCGGAGATGCGTGTTTGGTATAGCTCAATCCGTTGTTGAGCCAGGAGGCGCTTTTCATCTAAGGCTTCCAACTCTTGTAGCTGACGACGGTAGTTATCGTCCGTCGTCAATTGGTAAGTAAGGGCGACACGGAGCGAGGCATTGAGTCTCCAATGGGAGGACTGCCTCACTCCCGTATACCAGGGAAAATGGCGTGTTCCCAGTGGCTGTTCGGACTGTGGTACGGTACGCCCATAAGCACTCACCAAGCTTTTCGTTCCAGTCGTGTTTGTTGGACGATACGAACTTCTTAAAAAGTTTGATGATTGTTTTTTTGAATACTTCTGCCAACCCATTCGCTGCTGGGTTGCATGGTATTGAAGCAATATTCTGGATGCGGTGCTTGTCACAGAATCGATAGAAGGCATGGCTTGCAAACTGCGGACCATTATCATGGATGATCCTTCGGGGCAGTCCGAAGCGATAGATGACATGATGCTTGAGGAAGCTGATCACGTTTGAAGTCTTTACTTCTGCAAGCGGGACAGCTTCCGCCCATTTGGAGAAGTAATCCGTGATTGCGAGTATGAAGCGATGTCCTCGGGAAGAAGGTGGAGCGATCGGACCGATGATATCCATTCCCCATACTTTAAATGGCCAGGACGCTACTGTCAGATGTAGAAATTCGGATGGTTGGTGGATGAAGTCCGCGTGGACTTGGCAGGCTTTGCACTTTCTTGCATAGTCTATCACATCTGCTACCATCGTGGGCCAGTAGTAGCCCATTCGGCGAAGGCGGTTTTGTAGTTTTGGGCCAGGCTGATGGGCCCCACAGACACCGTAATGAGCTTCGCGTATGGCTTCTTTGGCTTCTGCGTTTGACAGACATCGTAATAATAATCCATCGTAGGATCGGCGATACAGCATTTTCGTCTCTGTACCGTAGAAGAATCTGAGAGAACGCCTTCTGATGGAAGTGGCTTCCTTTGGGTTCTCGGGCAGGATGTCGTAGACTACGAAGTCTATGAATGGTTATCTCCAGTCTGGCGCTTCGTCGATCATCTGAGCGGAATAACTCGCCATGAACTGAACATTGTTCTTGGGACAAACCAGCTCATGGCCTATCACATCCACCGATTGATGAGCATAGTTTGGAACCGCTAGGGAAGCGGCAAGGCCAGCTAAGGCATCGACTTCGATATTTTGGAGTCTGAAAACGTGTTCAATGAAGAATCCTTCAAATGACGAAATAATGTTGATCTCTATTTGGTGATAGGGGATCATGTCTTCATGGCGGACTTCGTATGAACCCCGGATCTGATTGACGATTAACTGCGAATCGTTGTATGCTTCAAGTTATTCTACCTCCAGCTCTCTTGCAAGTTGGAGGCCAATGACCAAAGCATTGTACTCGGCCATATTGTTAGAGCAGGGCTCTGTGAGGGAGTAAGCGCGATTGATCACCAACCCGGAAGGAGAAACCAGCACCACCCCGACTCCGATGACGATGTTGCCCTTAGGTCCGGTCCTTGAGGCGCCGTCGAAGAACATTCGCCATATATCATCGGGAGAGGTTGCATGCGAGTCGGTAACCTCATCTGGGATTCCCTCATATATTCTGGACGACTCCGAGCCTGGGTGGGCTGCTAAAACGTCTGCCAGAGCTTGACCTTTAATAGCCTTCTGCGGGACGAAGATCATATGATAGGGGGACAGCAGTATTGCCCATGTGGCGAGGCGGGAGCTGAGTGCCCCTGGTTTAGTCATGAGGACCCTGAGAGGGTTGACTCATGAGATCACATGTATGGTTTGTCCTGTGACATAGTATCGCATCTTTTGAATGGCGAACACCAGGGCGAGGCATTCCTTCTCCACGGTGGTGTATCAGTGCTCTGGCCCAATCATCATTCGGCTGAGGTAATATATAGCTTGTTCATGGCCCGTATCGTTGTTTTGTGCCAGCAGAGCGCCGAAGGAATGCTCCATTGCTCGTACTATAGCAAGAATGGTTTTCCAGCAACAGGGGCCACCAGGACTGGTGGGTTCGACAAATATTTTTTGATGTTGTCGAAGGCACGTTGGCATTCTTCTTCCCATACGAACGAGATGCCTTTCTTCATGAGATGGGTGAATGGCCGACATCGCCCGGAGAGATTAGAAATGAACCTCCTGATGTAAGCTAGCCTCCCTTGAAGGCCTCTGAGTTCGCAGAGATTTCTCGGGGGCCCCATCTCCACAATTGCCTTCGTCTTCTCTGGATCTACATGAATTCCCTGGGCAGTAATAATAAATCCCAGGAATTTTCCGCTGGATACGCCCAAGAAAGATTTTGTGGGATTCATCTTCAGGTTGTGCGCTCGCATCAGGTCGAATACCGTCCTCAGATCCTGCAGATGGTCTCCCTTATAGCGACTCTTGACGGCGATATCATCAACATAACACTCCACAGTCTTGCGCAAGTGGTCTCTGAAGAAGATACTCATGGCTCTTTAATATGTGGCGCCAGCATTCTTTAAACCGAAAGGCATGACTGTGTAGCAGTATGTGCCAATCGGTGTTCAGAATGATGTATGCTTCTCGTCGTCAGGAGACATCTTGATTTGGTTGTACCCCGAGAAGCCATCCATGAATGACATGCGTTCGAAGCCGCATGTGTTGTCGATCATGATGTCTGTGATAGGAAGGGGGAATTCATCTTTGGGACATGCCTTGTTCAGATTGCGGAAGTCGATGCAGATTCGAATCTTTTCGTTCTTCTTGAGGACCGGAACTATGTTGGCGACCCAGTCTGGATGTTGTTCCTCACGAATGAAGCCACTGGCTATTAGTTTGTTGACTTCGGCTTCGATCGGATCCATGATACCCGGGCGGAAGCGTCGCTGTTGTTGTTTGACCGGCTTTGCATCTGGCCGAATGTTAAGCTTGTGAAGGGCAACCTCGGGGTTTAGTCCTGGCATATCTTCATAACTCCAGGCGAACACATCGATATATTCTTTGACAAGTTTCAGTAGCGATTCTCGCTCTTCGTCTGTCAGGCTTTTACTTACGAAGATTGGTTTTAGAGAAGATTCGCTGCCAAGGTCGACCTGTATAACCTCATCTTCAGTAGGAGGTTCTCTCTGTTCGAACCGCTTTTCCCATTGTGCATCCAAATGTTGGGCCCACGGCTCTAACTCGAGGATTTCAGGAATGTCTTCATCTTCTTCGTAAGTGTCGACGAATGCCATATTGACGGACCAGACTTGACTAAGCATGTCTCCGATGCTGACATCTGAATTGGAAGTGGGTGATCCGGTTGAGTGTGAATGCCAATCGCATTCCTCGTCTGAGCTTTCAGGGGTTGTCGTGGGTGTGACATAACCTAGCCCACATCTGGTTTTGTTGTAGTAATCTCGTGGTTTCCCAGCCGGGACTGGCGACTTTAAAGGTAGTCGTCGACCAGTGCCGTAGTTCAAGCCTAGCGTGGTCTCCAGATCATACCCCTATTTTTGCATGAGATATTTGATTTGGGGGCTATACAGATAAAGAGGCAGTCTCCCGGCATCTGATTCGAGATCGACCTTTTCTATGGTGAAGGGATGTGGGTCGTCCTTCCGGCCGAAGATGACTGGATGGTCACCTCCCTCGATTATGCGGTAAGCGTCTTCCACTGGAGTAAGCTGGTTTGTGGTGTAAACATTTATCACCTGTGTGTGTAGGTGAGTGTCTATACCGTGTTCCATAGCATACATTGTACAAAGCTTATTAAGCTCGAGGTAGTTCAAAGATAGCCCTTTATTGATGAAGTAAGGTATCTTTTCTAGCGGGATTACATCATCTGCGGATGGAACAACAGTGTGAGCAGCCACATACTTGGCCAGTTCTGGTTCTTCTTCGGCCACCCCCTGTATAAATGAGGACTGAGAAGATGACTTGGGCTGCCTAATCATCAGGGGTTCTGCTGGTGGAGCAGAACGTGGAGTCGTTGGCAAACTAGCGACCCCCAGTTTGGTACTTGATGCTGGGCGAAGAGTTGTTGGCTCGCTAGAAGCCCCCGACTTTGCATCAGGGTGACGATTCTTCTTGGGAAGGCGTATCGTCATTGGCTTGTCAGAGGGATTGAGCTTCTCTGTTTGTGGCTGGCCGACTCTCGATAATCTGATTGTCAGTGGCTCCGTTGTGGGTCTCGGTGCTTGGCCGGACCTTGGCAGCCGAATTATCATTTGCCCTTCTTGTGTCGAGAGGCTGATTGCGTCCTTACGTAGAGCGGCCATAAGGGGTGCGGACTTGCCAGGTTTGCGAGCTTGAAGATGGATCGTCAGAGGTTCTTCTGATCCTGAGGCCGTCTCAGTTCGAGCTTGTACATCTTCCTCCAGGTGCCTCTTCGACTTCTCGTATAGGCAGGAGTCTGAGTAGTAGGACTCGACCCCTTTGAATGGATCGATATCGGCAAATTCTGTCCTCACAAAGCCGTATTTGTCGACATACTTGAAGCACTGGTGCAGCGTGGAAGGCACGATCATATAATCGTGTATCCAAAGGCGCCCCAAGAGGATGTTGTAAGAAGTGTCCGCATCTATGACATAGCAGGTTACTTCTGACTAGAGATCGCCAATTTGGCACTTCAAGCGAATCTTTCTGATCGGATAGCTCCTGCCCGAATTGAAACCGCTGATGGCGGTGCTTGTTGGCGTCAAACGATGCATAGGAATACGGAGATGATGTAACAGACCCTTCGGGATGATGCTTATGGAAAAACCAGGATCAATGTGCATCCGGTCCACCTTTACGTCACCGATGTATCCAGTGTAGTATAACGGACGATCGTGCAGGTTGGTCTTAATGAGCATATCTTGCGGAGTGAAGACAATGTTGGGCATCGCTCCTGTACAAGCGCTGTCTTGGAGATTTGCAGGCGGGCTCTCTCCTGTGAGGTTAACCTGAGCCAGATAGGCGTCGATATTTTGGAGTGCATCCCTCAAAGCCACACGAACATCCTTTGAGAGTATCAGGAGCTCGTATAATGACAATTTGGCCGGTGTGTTGGCCAATTGTGCCAAGATGTCGAAGTTGTAGGGCCTCTCCAGCCCCTGAGGTGCCTCTTTTCGGAGGAATTTGTCAAAGCGAGTCTCCTTCGGCCTAGGCTTGTCGGTCGTCGGAGGCTGAGAAGGTCCTGGAGTGTCGGCGGTAGCTGGCTGATGATCTTCAGCCGAGTTATCAGCCACAGGTTGGGAATGTGCCCCAGACCGAGTAACGACAGCCGTGACTTCTTCGACATCTGCCGAGATTGTGCGACAGGATCTGACTTTTCCACTCTTCTTCTTGCGAATGGAAGATGGTGTGGACTGAGTCACTTCAGATACCAAGTCTGGATGGACCCACATGACCTCCCCTCGTGATGTGGTGAGGGGCACTAGACCAGCAGCCTGATCTCGGGGAGGTGGAAGATTAGCAATCTCTTTTGTCGCCAGAGGGATGGATACCACACCGTCTTGAGTTTCTGTTTGAGGGAAGCTGCCAAATTGTACTGACACCATATTGGCTGCTACGGTTACCTATTCAAAATTAATGGCCAGAGCGTTTGAATCGATGAGATGTTGGATGTATCGTTTCAGTTGGTAGAGTCGTGTGTAGCATGGTGGACGTAGCGGTGGTAATGGCAGTACTTTGGGCTCTCCATTTCTGCCGGTCGAGGTTTCCATCTTGGTGGAGGGAGTTGGATTCTGTCTCCTTGTATGAGCATGTCTAAGATGGGCTTGACGTGGCCGTCTTCGAAGGAGTAGGTCATTTGCAGCCATTATTTGTCCGCCGGTTTTGACTCAGGTTTCTGGGCTGTATCGGCCACCATAGCCCGCTTGCCCTTGTTGTCCCGATTGTTGGAGGAGTTACCACCATTGTTACTGTTGGTATTAGGGCGCTTGCCCTTGTCCTTTTCCTCCAAGATGTACAATTCCAGTTGGCGAGCCTTCTTCAACCTTTCTTCAGTGCTAGTGGCGCTGATGATAAACATCTTCCAATCCTTAAATTGACTTTCGCCCATCCAGAGACTGATTATTGGGAGCAGTCTCTTTTGGCAAATTTTGATTAAGGAGGAATCCGGATTACCAGACTGTAACTTCATTGCGGTTTGGCGAAACCGCTCAATATAGTTCCTTGTCAGTTCCTTCTCTCCTTGGACGACGTCTATGAGGGTGGACATTGTGACGTCCTGTCCTACTTCGTAGAATCTCTCCAAAAATATGCACTTGAAGCTGGCGAAGGAGTGGATGCAGTTGTCTGGCAGGTTGCGGTACCAGTCGAAGGCGACCCCTTCCAATGCTCCAATGAATAATCGTGTGAGGATGGCATTGTCATGGGGCAGGTGGTCGGTGGTGACCTCGAAGTAAGTGATGTATCGACTTGCGGAGGTCTTGCCGTCATAGGGATTAATGTTGAACGGCTTATATCTTGGCGGGAAGGGGACATCCCTCTATACAGCAGGGTATGGTTGTTGTATTCTGAGGTCTTGGTAGTTTTCTCGAGCGTGAAACATGAAATATTAAAGAACAGAACAATTATCGGAGGACTGGACTTTTACTTTACAATACAAACTCGCTTGTACAAAGAAAGCCTAGGGACGAAAACCTAGGTACAGCAATCTTAGTACAATTGTTTATTTTAGATTCTGAGGGTGACGGTAGAGGCTCGGTAAAGCGACGGCAGCTCTGCCTTACTCCTTGGACGATCGGATGCAGCCTTGGCTCCGGGGAAGATCTGTTTGGCGTTGACAAAATGCTCTCTTTGCTCTCTCTGTGCTTGCTTTTGTCTCTCCAAGTACTCTGGTGCTCTTCTCCAAAAAAAAGGTCATCTTCGCAAGAAAATGGCACCTTGCTATTTATAGGAGTGGGATGCAATCATTAGGGTTCGCAATGATTGCCTCCTTGATATGTCGGTGGTTAAGGACCAATTAATCTGGGCCCTTCATTCTGATTGTAGCAAATCTATGTAATTAATGTAGATTGCATCAAATCTCTATGGGCAATAAATGTTGATTGCCATAAATATTCGAGACTTGTAATGGCCTACCACGTGTCCAATTTGCTCGATTTGACTTGATCTGGGCAATTTTGGTGATTGCATTAAATCTGATTCCAGGAAGATACGACTGCCACATGTCTCAATCGTCGTGACAAGTGCCACGTGTCCTCCATTGGGTCGTCTTGGCCGAGCCGCGTATGAGTGGGCCGTATGAGGATGAACGGCCGCATGAAGATAGGCAGCCGCATGGTGATGAACAGCCGCATGCAGATGGGCAACCACATATTGATGAACAGCCGCATTAAGATGGTCAGCCGCATGAGGATAGGCAGCCGTATGCTGACGGGTGGCCGTATAAAGGATGCAGTCGTATGAAGATGGTGGCCGCATGAAGGAGGCAGCCGTATGGGGATGGGCGGCCGCATGAAGTGGTCGGTCGCATAAATACAGCAGCCGTATGCCTCGAAATTTGGTGGATTCTGCCAACTGTGAAAAGATTTCCTCATCTTTCCTAGGAACACGCCTTTATGTCAATCATTATTGCGCCTTTATGTCAGAGCTATCATTTGTCAGAGCTGTCAGCCGTCAGGACATTTAATGCAGTAAAAGACGAAGGGAAGAGCTGTTGAAGGCCACGTGGCTCTGGGTCTACCCGAGCCGCATAGACGCGTGAGCCGTATGGGCTCTCTGAGCCACATAGGGATCTTTAGCCGCATGGACTCTCTGAACCGCATGGGCTCTCTGAGCCACATGGGGATCCTTAGCCGCATGGATCTTTCTTTATTCTTTTCCATGCTTCTACAACGCACACGCAGCAGACCCCGTGCACATCCTTTGCTACCCGACCCTTATTTCTTATTGGTTATGACACGTGGACACGTGCCACTTGGTAAAAAGGTGGGGGCCATCACTGACAGACCCCCTTCGAGTTTCAGGATACGTCGTGTCGTGTCGGACACGAAAATGCGAGTGCACTGAAATTGTACTGCACTGTTCCACACGAACAGTGGCTTCTGATACGGCTTTCGTGTCGCCTACAGACACCACGTGGACTCGTGTCAGGGACTTGAAACCCTATTCCTATACCCCCTCTACGTGTGTGCATGAGCCCATGGGTGTTCGTGCCCTGTGTTGTGCGCAATCGTGCACGACACGGCTGCACGAGGCCAAGTTGTGTAGTGATTCACTGATATTTGTATTCACTGTTTGGACACTTCGTGTCCAGTTTCCTGGACACGAATAGACCCCCCATGACACGTGTACATGTGGGGAACATTTCTCTCCACCTGTTTTGGGTTTTCAAACGAACTTGGGTTTCGAATTCATATGTTAACTGCATTTACTGATACTTCGAGTTTATGATAAACTGAGCTTTAATTTTGGGTTAAATTGATATTAGTTGATTTAAATGATTTACTGTTACTTGCTGTGTATGAACCTGAGATTTAATGGCATGTAGAAAACTGATCTTAGTTATTTATTTCAACTAAGATTAATTAGGACTTAACCTAAATTCAAATCCTAAGTTTGGTTTTGAGTAAAAACTGAGATGAATGATTCATGAACCTGGGAAAAACATGGTTGAACCTGAGAATTAATTCTAATTTTGAAACTGAGATACTGAGAATTAATCCCTTATGATGAAAACTGAGAATTAATTTAAACTTTTAACTGAAATTTGGTTTTGAATTCAACTAGAGATTGGGATTTGATTTAATGCATTGCATGTTAATTTTAAACTGAAACTGTGAACAATGCAAACCTGAGATTGACATTTAGTTCTAAATTCCTTGAACTCTGATTTCTTATTCAGTGAGAATGTTAAAACAGTAAACTAAAACTGATAAGTTTATTGATATTTCAAAATGAATTTGGGTTTAGTATTGACTTAGATGTATATAGGTAACCTGAGATTATGTTCAATTGAAGACAACCTGAATTCTAATCCTAAGTTTGGTTGAGTGAAACTGAGATTGAATGGCACATTGGGAAGCCTAAGAACCATTTGGAAGCCTGAGGACTGTTGCATTAAAACTGAAAACCTGAGATGATGTTGCAACCTGAGAACACTTTGCATCCACTCTTGACACTCACACTACTGGTTTAGACCCTCCACTCCTTATTACTTGACACTAGTACACTCATCACACCATGTATGTACACACACACACAAAACCTAACATAGACACCACACACAACCTTTACCTCCCTATTTTACATAAACCAACCCACACACACACACATGTATACCCCCTTAAACCTCTCTCTATGTATAAATGTATGTAGATATGCATGTATATATGTATGTATGCATATATGAATGTATGTATGTAAATATGTATGTATGTATGCATATATGTATGCAATGTATGCAAGCATGAATGAATGGAAGAAATACATGTGTTTAGGTAATATAGAATGTAATATATGAATGCAAGCATGCAAGATAATGTATTGTATCCATATATGATGTATTCAACTTAAAGATAATGTAATATATGAAAGGAATGAATGCTAATATATAACATGATATGTAGGTAATGCAAGGTATGAAATATATGATATGTGCATATTTGTATGCCTCTATGTTAATGTATGAAATGATATGAATATACAATGTATGCATATGTATAAAGCATGTAGGTAATGCATAGATGCATGAATGAAATGAATGTATGAAATATGTTAATATAAATGCAAGTATCTAATATGCATGAATGTAAGTATAATGTAATGCAAGTATACATGTATGTATCATGTAATGTAATATACATGATATGTAAGGTATGCATGATATGTATGTAAGCTAAGTATTGATACATGAATGTATATTTTGTACCTATATTCTATATAGGCCTAGTGTATAGAGTGACCCCATAGGTTGTTAATTGACTAGAGTCGACCAAAAGTCAACGTGAAGTCAATAGTGACCAATTGACTTAGTTGACCAAACCCTAAGGTTGACCAATAGTTGACTATTGACCATATTGGCCCTTGACAACCTAAGTTGACCAGTTGACCAAGATAGCCTTGTTGTTGACCAAGATTGGACTTGTTGACTTAGTTTGACTGTATAGTTGACCAGAGTTGACCAAGAGTTGACTTTGACCTAGATTGACCTAGAAATTATGTAGATGCATTGTACACTTCATTTATAACCCCCTGTATACATCATGACTTGTGTTGCTCTAAATAGGACTCAGATACCTCGTTTCGAACGGTATATTCTCATAGACATTCAGATCGCAAGCGAGTACATTCTCTGATCATTTCATAACTTGCTTAGGATTATATTCCTGCTCTAGATTACCTTATTTGATGCTGTCACAATATTATCACGGATAGGTACTATATGGATCCCTACATTGAGATGTTATCCCCTCGGAAGCATCGGATACTTCATGTCATGTGTTTCATGTACATCATGTATTCTTCGCTCTCATGTTATTCATGTTTCTCATGTGCTTCATGTACGTTCACGTACGCTCGTGTACTCTTATGTGCTCTCATGTTCGGTCATGTTTCTCATGTACTTCATGTGTAACCTATACTTCATGTACACTCATTTATGAGCCCTTATGTACACTTCATGTGCACCCATTTATGGGCCTTCATGTGAAATTCATGTGCACTCATTTATGAGCCCTCATGTATACTTCATGTGCACCCATCTATGGGCTTTCATGTGAAAATCATGTGCGTAACATAACTTGTCTGGATCCTTGTGTATTGATTGGGGTATGGGAGAGTATAAATAGTCATATGAACAATTCCAAAGTAGTATAACCATGTGAGCCTCTTTAGTATATTCATGTGCAAATTCAGCCGTTCACATGTCAAACTTGTACTCTACATTACTAGTCACTGATAATTCTCTACTTATAGTAGATATTTCCATTACAGTTCTCTCTATTTACATCATGTACATTCTTTCAGTTTTCATGTATCGTACTCTTTTGCATGTCTATATTTTCTAACCTGCTATGATCTGTGTGAGATGTATTGTGCTCTTTTCCATCCTGACTGGACCTATTGAAAATATTACAGATGATACCGAAGACTTCAGCCCAACCTACTATGGAGCCCATCTAGACGACACCTGTGAGTTCGACTTACAGGAGGGTCCAGCTCTAGCTGAGGACGTCATCCATACTGCTTAGACTAGATTAGCTAGGCTTTATCTTATTTCTTATGTCATTTGTTTTGACTATAGAGTTATATTATTTTCTGGATGTTTGTGATGTTTTGTCGTTTAGACACTTAGACTTTCTCTTCTGTTTGTACCTCAGTTTGAGGATTTCATTTTATCATATCGTGCTACTTCTATCTCTAGATTTGTGATTGAGTTGTACCTTACGTGATTCGTCCTCCGTTCGGAGAGTATATCATATTGTGTTTAGTTGTGATAGTGACCTAGGACAGCGTGCTACCGCCGACACTACGGCATAGGCTGGACGTACCCACTTCTCGTACCCCTACACTGGGTGCGGGTCATGACACATGTCGTCGTAGCGAGCGACCGTAGAAGAGGGCGTCCCGACGGGCGTCGTTTTACCGACATCCTCGACAGCAGATGGCTATGTTTCCCTAACTTATGGTCTGAATCCTAAGTTTACCTAAGTTATAGTCTAAATCCTAAGTTTACCTAAGTTATAGTTTGAATACTTATAATTCTAACATAAGTCTCATAAACGTAAGTACTTACATCCGCCTCCTTGGCCCTCTCGTTGACGAAGCTCCCTGTCCTTTCGCCTCTTGTGGGTATGCGGGAATATATCGTGTATGGTGGTCGAGTCAGCATCTTTTTCCTCCTTCAACGTCCGTTGGGTTTGCATACGAAATATTCATAGAATTTAATTAATTAAGTATATTAACAGTACCGAATTAGATAGTGGAATAAATTTGTGGTATCTTACCAATTCTGCAAGCGTCGCTGCGTGGGGCTTTGATCCCCCCGTATGTAGCCCTGCGGCCCGTCAGTTCATTTTCACTTTTTCTGATTTCTGCTTGAAGGCAGGAGCATCCATCTTCTCCAAGAGCTGCTTATAGTAGTCCTGTCGGATCTACTCCTTCTTCGAATGTGCCGTTCGAAGGTCATAAACCGCATCCCAGATCTTCTTCCTGGCGGTGCTTCTATGGGTCCTGCGAATCACGTCCTCCCGATGGCGGAGCCACCAGAAGGTCCTCTGACATACAAATTCAATTATCACGATATTAAAAAAATAGTTGATTAAAGAGTAATTAATAATTAATCAAAAGATATATATATATATATATATATATATATATATATATACCCTCATATCGTCGAGCCAGCGGTACTGCAAGTCTAGGGGAACCTCAGAAAAATTGAGGTCGGGGCCATGGTAGTTAGCCCGAATAATCTGCCCTAGAAGCCTGGTCGCATACCATGGAAAAAACCTACAAAGAAGCAACGACTGGATTATTAACTTGAATAAATGAAACAAATTTATTAAATTTACTTACGCTTCACCTGCGGGCCATAGCTCTCGTCGGAACTCGCCCATCGGCCTCTCTGGTGGCATCGGAGGATCCGCGGCTCCGTGCATGTACTCGCCAGTAACCATGTGTAACTGAATCCGGGGGTACTCCGAGGTCCACTATGCAGTAACTGGTGGTATCGCTGGTGGATCCTCTAGCGGATGGAGACACCCTCGATGAAGGTGTCGATAGCCCCGTGGTAGATTGACGGCGGGATGAGTCTGTGCCCGGAGAACTCTCCGGGTTGGGATCGCTAGCAGGGGTCGCCTCTCGGGAAGGCTGAAGGCGACTACGACTACCACCACGACCATGCCCACCACCACCACCACTACCATGACCAGCACCACCAGCACCACGACGATGAGTGCTAGCCATCAGCAGGGTGACGAATGACGCCACAAAGAAAAGAACTAGGAGTGCCATCTGTAACAAGAATATACAGAAGTTTAAACTGAATTCACTAAGTTATAACTGCTTTTATGAGGTCAAACTAAAATCACGTAATTGAAAGTATTTTTAATATATACTGATATTTAATCTAATCATCATCATCGTCTTTGTCCTCGTCCTCATCCTCGTCCTCATCATCATCCTCATCCTCATCCTTATCCTCATCGTCGACTTCATCTGTATCCTCATCCTCATCAAGTTCTTCTTCTTCTTCTTCTTCTTCCTCATCCTCAATATTTGGGACAAGATGCCTCTTTCTTCCCTGGTTGACAGCTAAGTCTTGTGTATTAAACTCTTTCTCCCCTCTATTTTTTCTCAACAATATTTTCAACATCCATGGTATCCGACTGTTGTACCAAGTATTGAGACTTTTCGATCTGGTCCTCTTACTATGCTAGGTCTCCAATATTGAATGTATTTCTCGATTTAATCTTGCATACTGCCCACCAGGCAAATCAATCTCTACGACACCTTGGGTAGATTGTATAGTAGACTTGAACAGCCTGACTTGCTATCGTAAACGTGTCGGACCCTCTATACCTCCAGCGATGATTCATATCGATGAATCCAAATTGTTTATCGATTCTCAAACCGATATTTGGTGTCGTATCGAACCACTCACATTTGAACATCACAATATGCATATCATATGGGGCACTATATTGTAAATCTACAATATCTCCAAGCACTCCGTAATATTCAAAGTCCGGCTTGTCGTCATAGATGGTGCCTCTTACACAAACACCAGAATCCTTGGTACTGAAGTCGTCATTGACATATTCGGCATTTATAGCATTCTGAGTTGCCTTAAACTTGAAGCCATTAACGACATAGCCTGGCCAAGTCTTTGCATGATTCTTCGGCCCCAATGCTAAATAACGAATACTCTCATTTGTTAGTGTTGTTTTCAGGCAATAAAACCTGTAAACAAATGTTGATAATTTAAATATTTCAGATGCATATATTTTAATGGTAGCCACATAAATTATTATCTCAGTTACTTACGTATTTGCGAAACCATGACGGAAAGGTACAATCAACCTCTCTTTGAAGTCCTTCTTCGGTAATATCGAGTGTCCTCATTTTGAATTCATCTCTAAATACACTGTTAGAGAGAATAAGAATAAGTGTAGTCAGTTACTTCACCAAATTAGAGATTATAACGAGTGTAAGTGTAGTCACTTACCTCTCCAAATCTCTCACTTACTTAAGAAACACTTCCACGCCTGCCTGAAAATCGTCACTCACACCTATTCTGCTCTCGTGTTGTCGTTTGTACATCCATGTACGATCAAAAAAGTAACGATCCATTGCAGATTGGATGTGAAAATCTGTATCGCAAGACAAACAGAATTACTATGTAATCATGTACTCACCAATAATCGGATGTAACTGAGTCCGGAGGTACTCCGGGGCCAACCGTACAGTAACTGGTGGATCCGCTGGTATAGGCAGGATGTACTTAGTATCGACCGTATCAGATTAGTATCGATCTATCGGTTTGGTATAGGCCATATCAGATTGGTATTGGCCTTAGCAAATTGGTATCGTCCTATCCGATATGTACATGTATCGGCCGTATAGCTAGGATTTATATTGGCCTTATCGATTCGCAATAGACGTATCCGATAGGTATCGGCCATATCGGATTAGTATCGATCATATCGGATTAGTATTGTGGAAGGTTTAGTAACAACTGTACTTAGGTTTCTCTCTTTTCGAGCTAGAATACCATTGCAAGAGAGTCACGAGAGCGTAAAAAATCTCTTAAATATTAATGTTTACGAGAGTGATTAGCCAGTTATCGTAACATAGCTCGAGAGAGTGACTGGCCAATCACTACCATAAATATCAATATTTAGGAGATTTTTTACGCTCTCGTCACTCTCTTACAATGGTAATCTAGCTCGAGAAGAGAGAAATTTAAGTACAGTTGTTACTAAACGTTCCACCATACTAATCTGATACTACCGATACTAATCCGATACGTCGATACCTATCGGATATGGCCGATACCGAATCGATAAGGCTAATACGAATCCTAGCTATACGGTCGATACATATCGGATAGGATGATACCAATTCGCTAAGACCAATACCAACCAATACGGTCGATACTTATAAGTACCTACGGTCGAGGATGTTGACCCGCTGGTACATCTATGTACGATCAACAAAGTAACGATCCATTGCAAATTGGATGCAAAAATCTGTATCGTACGACAAACTAAATATAATTAGTTCGATACCGATACCGATACCGATACCGATTCCGATACACAATGAAATAGTTCGATACCGATATCGATACCGATCTCCGTCAAAGGATTCTGGCTCGCTCCACCAACTAAATTTTGGTTTTGGTTTCGGTTTTGGTTTCGGTTTTGGTTTCGGTTTGGGTTTGGTTTCGGTTTCGTTTTTTGTTTTGGTTTTGGTTTTGGTTTTGGTTCCGGATTTCGTTTCGGTTTAGATTATTCGGGTCAAAACTGTGTCTGCCGTTGGGCCCGCTTTGCACCGAAAAATGTGCCTAGATAAAGGTTGTCTAAATTTGACAAATTATATATCAAACTTGGCCATAAGGATGGCACGAGTCCATTAATGGAGTCAGATTTAGAATCCAATGTCCTGAATACAAAATCATAATTTTACATGTTGGAATTTATGATTTCGAAATGCCAACTTTGGTGTCGATTTCAACCAACCAAACAAATTCCTATGAAACAAAAAATTTTACGACACCAATGTGGATGTACCTGTTATGCACCGGACTTAGTGGTTCGTCAACCGGAGCTTCGACGAGCTAGAAACGAGTCCGCGAAGTTGGCTCCACAAAACTGTCCAAAATAAATATATTTTAAACGGTCAACTTGGTGGCTGGTTTTGATATATCAAATGATCAAATCAACGGGTGTAAGTTTAGGTGAGTGAAGGTGTATATACCGAGATTGAGATGGAAGAATCGGATCGACGATTCAACGGTCAGATTGTCCAAAAAATACGTCCAAAGTTGTTGGAACGAAACTAAATTCTGGATTCAAAATCACGCGTGTCGTTGCGAAATTTTGTGCGAAACACTTGAATTTTCTATGTTCACATCGGAGAGGAAGGTGGCTAATCGGAGGGTTCGTCGGTGCGTGCATCGGTGCTGGGGAGTCACGGCGGTGGTTGCACGATGATGTGCGGTAGTCGTCGCTGCTGCTGCTACTGCTGTACACTGCTGCTACCGCCTTCGCTGTTGCGTGTTGGCGCCTCGCCAGCCCGCGCGTGAAGGGGGGTGGTGAAAGTAAATAGGTTTTTATGGTTTTATATATATATATATATATATATATATATATATATATGTATATATATATATATAAAAAAAAAAAATTATATATATATTATATATATATAGATATATATATTATATATATATAATATATATATATATATATATATATCTATGGTAGATATACTAATATATCTACCATTATATATATATATATATATATATATATATATATATATA
>JANAVB010002800.1:4032223-4181184 GCA_029216955.1 Iris pallida
ACATCTCGTTCTGAGGTGGTAGAGGCAATATACCACTCAGAAACGAAGCCATCCTTAACAATACCAACTCAATCTATTCCGGACATTCCTGATCTATAATGATCACAATACTTAACAACATCTCGGGGTCTCAATATCACAAGGCAACTTCTTAGGGTCTCAAAGCAGTAGCCAGCACATGAGTCAATTCACTAATTCTGTCAATCTCATCCATCAATTATTTCATTCACAATTCTTTTCCAACATCACATGCAATTCTCAACTTGTTGCAGCATACCCAGCCACTTTCTATATTCCCCATTCCAAACAGCATTCAATATAGCATACTATGGCATCGAGTCATTATTGGGTTATTTGTGTCCAAACCAACAACAATCATTCTTTCAGGGGCATCACAATGTATAGACTATTGTATGGAACATCCAGTGAGCAGCCAAGAGGGTCAATGATCTTTCAAGCACAGATAATATAAAGATGATTACCGAACAACAATAGCATAATCACGAAGCAATCTTTGATTTAATTGCGGAAGCAACGTTGAGTTATCGCGAAGCAACTTTAGTTAATCATCGATGCAACTTTGATTTGAAATGAATCAAAAAAAAGAGACCAAGGACGTAAAGCCGTGCTCTGATACCAATTTGTCACGCCCCGATTCATAGAGTCATTTATTCATATTTTATCTCTTGGAATCGATCGTCCTCGCTTGGGCGTGATGCCGTACAAGTCTGGTATTGCACTTGTACAAGGCAAAGATGGTACATAATCGATTATTCTTCAAATAGGAATACATCGCAGCGGCAGAAGCAGATAAATTGAATTTAATGAGGACAATCTCTCTTATTGAATAGAAGTACATCACTTCTTTATAGCAGCGGAGAAAAAGAGTAACTTGAAGCCACACAGAGATATGTAGAACTTTATTCTCTTTACTGATAATTGAAGAAGAGTACAAGACTTGTATTGAAGTACAATGATTATAGCACATCTCACTTTACATTGGAAACCAACTGAACAATGCTATACAGCTTACATTTGATATTTAGATACAATGGATTACAACTCGATATACCGACTTGGCTTACAATCTCACTGGTACAACTGATTACAATGTTCTATACATTATGCCCTTTATAAACAGAAGACATCATCTTGTGCAAGGAGAGCTTCTGTATGCCCAACAAATCTTCGATGCCGCGGGACCAATCAAGCCAATCTTCGTGTGTAGAACATTCCAAACACGAGCACCTGCCCACAAAACATGGGTCAGCACATCATCTATGTACTGGCAAGCAGAATCCAACCCACTCGCATAAACCAACATTTAAGGTGATCATTTAAGCATGCATTTATTAGAGTGATCTTTCTATTTGGGGCCTAGCATCAGTTTACAGTTCATGGGCAATAATCCGAGTGAAGCATGTAAACATATTCTTAGTAGCATTCATGTGGACATATCATTTATCATTCTTGGTGTTATCATGCAAAGGCATCATTGAGGCATACTAGGTGTTATCATGAAAAGGCATCATTGAGGCATCGTTAACATTAACATTTTAAGCATGTTATAACAGTTCTCACTTCAAGCATCACTTAGCATGTATGTTGTGTTTGAGCAATGATTATAGCAAGGCATCTTTCTAGCATACTAAATGGAACATGTTAAGCAGGCAAGTTAAACCAACTTATACAATATCACAATTATGTGATTTCTTACCGATAGCCGACTCCTCGTACCTGTATCAATTACAGGTTATCTGATATACTTACTCTGCCTGCACAAAACATTTATTAGCATGCATCCTGGCTACATGGTCACTGGTGTTGTTAAACCATATGGACTCTTCTCATTTCATTTCATTTTAAGATAATGCGGTCAGCATAGTAGGTGGCGAGCCTCTATGCCACCCCGCCTTATCCGTGCTCCCATAGCACTCATCATTATTTCCTCCTAGGCCGAATCGGTCCCCAGGGCCCTAGGAACCGTTCGAGGAAATTATTACTCAAACCTTGTATACAAGTTGTCCATGACCATGCGAATGCGTGTCCGACTCGATTGTGAACATAATCGCATGGTAAAATATATTAAGGAAAGTAAAGGCAACAGTGCATCATTAGTCATATTCAATGACTTATTCATTTCATCATTCCCATCATTTCATTTGGTGATCTCAACGATCCCAGCTTTATCATTTCTCATTCATTACTTCATAGCAACGTATCTCATATCATTCCTTTCTTAAGAGGAACTTAACATTCATTCATTTCATAGGGACATTTATTCATTCCTAACTTTCTTATAAGGGACATGCAGCATTTCATATTCTTGCAACAGATATACAGAGAGTACATGATTCTAGTGTTTCATTCAGTTCATTGATTCGATAGCATAGCCAGTTCATTTCTTATTCTATCATTCATATGGCATCTCATTATTCAAGTGTCTACTTGTTCCAGCAGTGTTAAGCATAAGGGGCAATGTTATCAATTCATTCTCAGGCAGCGAATCACATTAACAGTTTAATGTGTTGTATATTTCAATAATTCTCAGCACAAGCATCTCTATTATTCAGCAACTAAAACATGGGACATTTAGGGACAATTCATAGCATTTCAATACTTCATTTATTAAGCATGAAGGAGTAAGGACAGTTCCACCCACCCAAAATTTCACTAAGCGTAGCTCCACCAGCGAGCCACGTTCCAATATCCATTCTATCTAGCCAGCTAAGAGAGACTACATCAGTCTCAACTCTCCCGATTCCCAACATAAGTCACGGTCCAATATTCTGATCCCATCCAATAAGCCAACCAAATGCCTCGTGCGGAGCGGGGCATTACAGTTGGCTGCGGGATAACCCCCCCCCCCCGCCGGTGGTAGACCCCTTTCCGCCGAGGTCGAGGCCCCCGCTCGCTCCTCCCTCTACTCTCCGTTGCGATCGGCCGCAACCCTCAGCGCTCCCTCCTCTCTCCGCAGCGACCGATCACATCCCTTCGCCTCTCTCGCCTCCCCGTCCCCCTCCGTCTCCCCCGCCTCCCTCCCTCGGGCTGAGCACCACCCCCCCTTGGGTTGCGTGCGGCCATCCACCCCCCTCTCGGACAGGACACCAACCCCCTCGGGCAGTGTGCCCACACCCCTTAGGGCTGAGCGCCCACTCCCGTTTCTCGTGCTTGTGTTCTTTGAATTTTGAAAGATTTTGAATTACGGTTTCCATAATTTTGAAATACTTTTTTATTACGTAGATATGTTTTGAGATTTCGAAATTTGGGCTTCCCGAAATTTTGAAATCTCGAATTTCATCATTTACTTTTTCTTACCTTGCTTAACAGGGCCCTTTTGTTGTTTGGCCATGTACCTTCCTGTAACGCTCTTCGTGAGCCACCTTTAGATTTTCTATAAAATATCTTATTTTTGCGAAATATATATATATATATAGGTATACGTGTATATATATATATATATATATATATATATATATATATATATATATATAAGTCCAACGTCAGCATATTCCATGACTTGACCACCAAAATCAGGAAGAAACTGGAAGGGTGGCATAATGCCACTCTATCCCCGGGTGGAAAGATGATCCCTATTAATCACGTGCTTTCCTCCATCCCCATCCACACCCTGGCTGCGTGTTCACCACCCATTAAGGTTCTATCCACGATCGAACAGATCTTCTGCAACTTCTTCTGGGGGCATAGCAACGGTCAGGATAAGCATCATTGGGCCAGCTGGGATTCTATGGCTCTCCCGACCAGAGAGGGGGGTCTAGGCTTCTCCAAACTCACTCACATTGTTAAAGCATTCTCGATGAAACTGTGGTGGAACCTTCGCACGAGAAACAACTTATGGAGCAGGTTCATGAAGGCTAGATACTTCAAACACATCCATCCTTCGATGGCTATTTCCAACTGCAGATCTTCAGCGGCCTGGCGCCGCATCCTTATCAGTCGCGACCTTGCCGAACCTGCGATGAGGCTCCAGTTGGGAGCAGGGGACTCGAACCCATTCCATGAGAGATGGGTTGGAGACAGCATGATCCCGAGGATCACCGAGACCCCGGGAGTCTGTAGGATCAGAGACCTGTGGGACCCTACCACCGACGACTGGCGTTGGGCCCAGATTCATGAATGGTCAGGTACCGATGCGGCAAACAGCATCCGTGAGCACGGTTTACGCATCAGCAGCGATGCGGACGTATTAAGATGGACCCTCGAGTCGTCCGGGGCCTTCTCGATGAGGTCGGCGAGAACCGCTACCCGGGACTCCGGTCAGCCGTACCTCCCTATGGCTCACTTCTGGCAATCCTGCATCCCCAAGAAGTGGTCCTTCCTATTGTGGAGAGTCCTCAGTAAGAGACTGCCGACAGACGACATCCTTAACACCATCGGGATTAGCTTAGCATCAACTTGCTCATGCTGCTCAGATCGCCAGACGGAGACTATCGATCACATATTCAGGCAGGGAGAGCTACCGGACAGGACGTGGACCACTCTTAACAAGCTATTCATAATGGAGCAGGGCGGCGGATGCTTCTACGATCTTCTGGCATCCTGGGGTTTTGCTTCTCATGGCTACCAGATCGTCACAGCGGCTGCCACTTGGGTCATTTGGAAGAACCGTAACAAAGCGAGATACGAAGGTCACCAATACTCGGCGAACCAGCTCTTTCGAGAAATAGCCCGACAATGCAGTAAGCGGAGCACCCTGTGCTCCCACAGTCCAAGAGCATTTTGGTCGGTACTACCCCGGTAGCCTCTGGCGATTGACTCTCCCTCCTTCCTCCTTCTTTTTGTGGTATACCTGCATAGGCTTTGGCATTTTGCGCCTTGTATACGGTTTGTCCACGGCCTTTGTGCCGTTTTCAATAAAATGAGGGTGTTTCTTCAAAATATATATATATATATATATATATATATATATATATATATATATATATATATTTTTTTTTATATATATATATATACATATACAAACACGTATACTTATATATATATATAAGTGGTGTGTATAGGTCGTGTGTAGATACATATATATATATATATATATATATATAGAAATACCAAAACAGAAAAGAAAAAGGAAAAACAAAGGAAATCCCAGCCCAACCCAGGCCCGAGCTCCCCAAGACCTTCAACTAAGCCCAGCCCAATTGGGCCAGTATGCCATAGACCCACCCGAGCCTAAGACCCCAACCCAGCCACTGTATAAACCGAGCGCCCCCGACTATTCGTAAACGAAATCACGAGTAGAAAATCCTAACCCTAGACTCATCGCGCCGCCACCACCACCGCGCCCCACCCGTTCGACCATCGGAGCGTGATCCTGGACCGCCGCGCGCGGCCACGCGAGCCGCCGGAGGCCGTACGCGCGCGAGAAAAGTCGAGATGCTATAACAGCAGCAGCAGGCCGCACGGGCCGATTTTGTCGCAGGTTTTCGTGACGTGTAATCGTTCGTTCCTAGAACTTTTACTTTAGGTACGAGCACAACCTATAGGCCTACAGGTCTATTCATTTAGTTTAATTTTGTACGATCTAGATCGCCCAGAAAGTCGACGAAAAGTTGACGAAAAACACCCCAGAACAGGACATAATATAGCAGTCCAAACACTCTATTGGAAGGCGAATTCTCACAAATCCTTTGACTGATTCAAAAATGTGCTCAAATAGGTTTATAGACAACCTATAGGACTCCACAACCCATTTTGCAGAAGTCGATTTCATCGACTATACGCCGAGAAATTGGATCCCAAAGTTTACCAAAAAACTGTTTTCAAAATATTCTAAAAACCTCCGATACTACATGCGTCCCGCCAATCCGGGCGACGTGGTCATGAACCAAAAGCATCGAAAGATGCGTATCGGCTTCGTGGACGTGTGGGCTTTGACGGAATTCAAATTGGTTGCGTGTGCGCGACGAATTTGATGCGTATCAGTCGAAATTCACCGTATCGGCCCCTGTGTAAATTTTCCAGTTACCTTGCGTATCAGATCGAGAAGAAACTTGCGCCAACAGGATCATATCATTTTTCTGGTCCTGTATGCTAAGTTTGGTCCGATTCTGAAATAGTTGACCGGATTGCCGTTTTGCGGGCCCCACGATCCGACTCAACGGGCAATTTTGTGCACGGCCCGCCGGAATCCAACTTTGGACGTACGGTTGGGTTTATATCGAAAAATCGGACCTGTAGACATATAGTTTGACGACTTTAGAGACCATAGACTTTGGCATGCTTTTCGATGCAAAGCGGTTCCAACGGCGGATATCGTTTTGACCCGAAATACTGTTTTGCTCCTGTGTCCAGAATTAGACTTAAGGACAGGCAATTCTAGCTAATTTGACTATTTTAAAAAACGTTGGTAATGTTTATTTCAGCATCGGAGACTTCTGCATGTGTTTGTAGAAGCATGGAATTTCACAACCAGAAAGCCATGCGCCAGACACTACATACACCAGAACTCGAACAGAACACTTCACAGCAAAGTCAATAACCGTAGACATTTGAAGAAGGACTTTTTATTTATATATAAAAGTCTATTACATGTCTAGAAAAGGTTGTACAAAGGAGAATTTCTACAAAGGAAAGATCCTAAGTCTACAGCCAGCGGCCACCATGTGCCTCCAGATAGGCGCAGCAGTACATCATGCGCTGCCAGTCACCATGCGCTGCCAGTTAGGCGCAGCAGATGTTATGTGCCTCCAACCAGGCGCATCCTGCCATCTCTTCAGCAGCTCAGTTATGTGCATCAGCTCAGTTATGTGCATCCAGCTCAGTTATGTGCATCCCTTCAGCAGCCCAGTTATGTGCCACTCTTCCAACCAGGCTCACCTGGCCGAGCAGAAGCCCAGTTATGTGTCGCTCTTCCAGCCAGGGTTACCTGATAAATGCTTCGATTACACAAAGCATTTAACCCTCTGGCTGGAACCAAGGAAGAGAAGAGCACCGCAAATCTGTGGCCAGGGGAGGCTTCGAAAGAGCCTCCAAAGACCAAGGAAGACCGTGATCGAAATCACGGCGAAAAGGAGCAGCTTTCAACACAATCAGAGTGGGCAGCACCCACTTTGAAGGAAGAGAGAGCCGAGCACCGCCATTCCGATCTACGACTCTTCCGGAACAACGGAGATGAGGCCCGAGCATCCCTATCTTTGGATGCAACAGGCACCTTCCGCCTGCCTCAGAAGCCCTCGACTCCGTCTTTTGGATGTAACAGTCACCTTCAAGTGCAACAACGATGACAAGGCATCTCATCTTCACCCTCGGTAACACTTCGTCAATAGAATGCACCCGAATACCCAAGTTCATGTTGGAGGTACGTGAGGGAATGAGAAGCAAACCTTCTCTCCATGCCACTATTTATAGGCTGGGCAGATCAAACCTACGCGCCAAGTGGATGGCTCTCCGAATTCCGTGCAATGAACTCACATTAAATGGATGAACCGGACGCCTCGACTTCAGCCAAACGGCTATATAAAGGCACTCGAGAAGCGAAACAGCCGTATCATTAAAACGTATCGGATGCGCCGACTAGACAGCACATCACACCCCTTCAAACATCAAGCGCCTCCAACAGATGCGCCCTGAACCGAGCGTATCACAGGGGATGCGCCCCCATACGTCCCCATACGCTTAGTGGAACATCAACCGATGCGTCCACTCAACTGTCCATCGAATGTCACAAACATTTAATGCTGGACTGACAGAGTTGGCAGCACGCCTTCCCAAGTCTAGACGGTGGACAGCTTTTGCAGAAAATGAAGCGTCCACAACGTCAGCATCATCGTGACTTTACCCCGACGGCTACTGCCACGTGGCCACCCAACTATCCGCATGTGCCTCAAAAGCCATGCGCCTCAGACCCTTCACTGATCCCTAAAGACAGAAGAAGAGTCTCCAGTTGAAGCTTTGCATGCGCCTCAAAAGCCATGCGCCCCAGACTGATCTCTGATCCCTAAAGACAGAAGGAAAGTCTCCATTTGAAGCTCTGCATGCGCCTCAAAAGCCATGCGCCCAGAACCGCTCGTGACTCCTAAAGGTCACGAGCTAAAGTCTCATCATACGCCCAATCCAAGGCGCATCCCACCAAATCATCCCCCCCATCAGATCCAAGATCTCCGAGCCATGAGTCGACGATACGTGTCCTTTGACTCAAGCCATCCAAGATTTCAGCAACAGAAAGATCTTCTCCTCTGCTACGTGCCGGCTCACAACAACAGCATGAAGAATTCAACCCCTTGAGTAGGGCGCATCATCCATGCGCCTCCATCAGCAGTCTCTACGTGGCGTCCCTACGTACCGGCGCATCCTACATATACGCGCATGAGCAGCCAACCTGCCCAGATATAAATAGAGGAATCATTTCCTTCTTCCACACATAGACCTACACATACGGACAATACAGAGAGATATCACCAGAGAGGCAGATACATACACTCAACGTCTTCCTTCTCTCAGCGAGCTCCAGCACCCAGAGCAATCTACACCTTCAGAGAACCGATAACCGTCGTCAGCCCGTCAACGGAGTCAACGCATTACCACTCGCTCCATTGGCACTTAGGACCCAGATTAAACAAAAGTGTACTCCTAGGACTACATCTAAGTCCTATATTGTAACACTGTTCTGTTTGTATTAAGATTTGCAATCAAACGATTTTAATGGCAAATAAGCTGGCGACTCTGCTGGGGACTTCTTTCTCCTCTTCCGAGAAAGTTGTGTCACAGGCCGACGACGTGAAGGTGGGCTCCTCCCACAAGACGCTGGTCGTGCGCCTCAATCAACAGGCGTACGAGGAGTTCATTTCTGAAGGAAGCACGAGTCCTTCGAAGCGGCTGCCGAAGCCGAAGAAGACCCGCCGTATCTGGGTGCGCAAAGTCGACGCCTCGGGCACCACCACTGAAGGGGATGCGCCAATCCAGCCCTCCCTTCCTGCTGACGTTCTCAGCAACCAAGGTGCGCCCCGCTGATGCAGTGCATCTCTCGGGAAGCGTGCGGCTGACCACGTTCCCCAGCCATCTCCCTCTCAGGCGAGGAAGATGCGTCGACGGAGCAGGGGTACAGCCAATGCCCTGCGCATCACTTCTGATGCGCCACAAAAAGTCTCTGTCTTTGACAGACTCACTCGCTGTAATGGCGAGGAGAATTTGGATGCTGAGTACTATGCGCCCCAGTGGGCTAGTATAAAGAAATCCAAGGCGGCACGGGCCATGCGCCACAAACATGCTATGCCAGCAGCAGGCCAGAGGCACGCGCTAACAATTACGCGTGCTGCCGATGGCAAGCTGTACAAGGTCGACTCAGGTGCTTCGGCTACCAAAAATGACTCGATCTTCAAAGTCCTCATCTCACTTGGGCGCATCTACTGCGTGCACAACCAAGTTGAGTGCGGCAAATTCAGTGGTCTTGAACTCCCGCGCCTCCTCTGGTTGTGCAGTTTGAGGTCCGTTCAAGTCACTTCAAATGTTGTTGTTCCCCACTACTGATCATGATGCCTGCTTTGTATTAGATCAGGGGGCGCAGCACTCACCTGTCTGCCCCGGTATTTGGCCTTGCCTGTGCACCTGAAGGGGGTGTGAAGGTAGCACTCTCCTCCAACGACCTGCGTAATGTGATCGCTCACAAGCGTCGGTCAGGAGAGTCGACCAACAAGCACAATGAGCCTCTCACGGGGCATACTTGTGTGGTGGTCACTATCAACTGCTGTTGCAAGGCGGCAGTACCACCAAGGCAGTCAGTCTTCCAGCGACTGCAGTCAGCGACACCCCTGCGACGTCGCCTTGGGAGAAGGTGTCAACAGAAGAGGAGCCAAGAGTTGCTTCATGCAATGTGGTCTCCAACTCCTCATCACTCCGGAAGACGACTCGGTAATTCCTCATCCAAAAGCCAGCCAAGGAAAACCAAGACAGCAGTCTCGACCTCTGGGGTGTTCGAAGGCACTCGGTCGAAGAGGAAATTCTTAGAGGAAGCTGGGGCTAGTCAGACCCTTGTTGAGCCTCCTTCCGAAGACGAAGATGTCCAAAGCACAGCTGCGGCGGATCTTCATCCTCGAGGCGAAGTCAGCCTCCCACAAGCCCCTCGAAACGAGGATGTCCCCCAGGACATAGCTGGGGGTAGAGACGAAGAGGCCCTTCAAGACGGAGCTGAGGACAATTAGGCCCTTGCAGATGCGCCCGTCGAGAATGACCTCCTAGAATGTGGCTGGGGGTGGCCAAGGTGAAACACCAGGAGAAGTGACTCCCCCACATGAAAGTGAGGCCGAGAGCAAAGCCTCAACCAATCCATCCACTCCTGGCCGTGTCAGGACAGTATACATGGCTGGAAATGATGCCGAGTCTGATGCGCCACCGCAGGACATTATCCAACGCATAGACTCATTAGAGGGAGGACTCAAAACCCTCTCTGCCTCTATGCAAGCACTGACTCAAGCGGTGTTTGATATACGGTCGGCCTTGACCAGAGCACCTTCAACTGGTCCCGACCCAGGAGTCAATGGGGAGTCGAGTGTACCCCTTCAACGGGCACCCTCCGACACAGAAGCACCTCGGACGTCGGAACCCTCAAACGCTCCGCTCCAGGTAGTACCACCTTCCCCGACTCCTAGCTCCACGGAGGATGTGGTCGAAATGATCAAGGACTTGCGGGAGCACTTCGAGTCCAAAAACATGCAAGAAGGAGCGCCAGAAGATGGGCATTCCCCAGCCTTATCCCCTTGAGTGGAACAAGGTGGTTTATCTCCAAAATATAAACCACAAATACTCACGCCGTACGATGGGAAGGACTCTCCACTGTCGGTACCTGACATATTTCCAGTCACAAATGGGGCATCTTCCAAAGGAGGATGCGCTCCTCACCAGCATCTTTGTTGGAGCCCTAAAAGGGGTAGCGTATGACTGGTACTGCAGCCTCCCCGACAATTCTATATCGTCCTTCGATGATTTGACGTGCCTCTTCCTTATCGCTTCTACGATGGTAGGAAGGACATGACGATGGCATCTCTCATAGAGATACTGCCAGAAGGAGAAAGAAACTGTTCGGGTGTTCATCGAACGCTTCCGACAAGCCTGCTTCAGGCTACCTCCAGGCATGCCAGAACATGCGCTCCTCTCCTCTTGCAGCATGAACATGCTGCCCGCAGTGAAGCTCTGGCTCAACTCTACTCCCCCTCCCGACTGGAGCTCCCTGATCATCGAAGCTGAAGCCGCAGAAAAGAAGGCGGCCAATGCACGTCTTCTGGGTGTCAGCTTCCCCGCCTTTGATGATAAGGGGAAAACGTCAGCAGCCAACAACTCCGAGCGAGAAGCAAAGGGGAAACAGGCATTGACTGTTAATACCTCGAAGGACGCATCTGCACCTACTCAGAAACCTCCACTGGCGCCGAGACCCAAGGAGTTGTATTATTCAATGACGAAGACACCCTGCAACTCTTTGAAATACTGAAGCAGGGTGACAAAATCAAACTTCCGGACCCAAAGCGGCCCGACGAAGTCGGGAAAGTGGACAACCCGAGGTACTGTCACTACCATCAGGTTTGTCGGACACCCGACCAAGGACTGCTACGTCCTCAAGAATTACATCCAGCGCATGATCAATGCGGATGTAATCTTCGTCGACTACGAAGAGAAGACGGTGTCAGCCAATGCGGTGTCACTCCAATTCGGTACCTTGTCGCCGACCACCACACAAGATGGCGTCGTCCCCATCCCTAAGGCGACAATAGAGGTGGTGAACTTGCCACCTACCCGTGACAATACGAGTGGACTTATTCCACTCACTACATCTCGAGGAGAGGTCCTCTGGGTTCATCCCGACCTCGTCTCCGAGGTGACTCAACCGGAGGTACGCTCTACCTCCAAATCAAAAGACAGAAAGATCAAGTCTTGCCGTACGGTCTCTTCTTCAACGGAAGAGGCACTTCCAGTGCAGACGCGTGCACAACAGAACGCTCAGCCGAGTCGAAGCTGCCGCCGAGGTGGTGCCTCCTAGCACCATCCCTGAGGAGGGCCCGTCTAAACCCTCAGCAGCCAATAAGCAGAAGCAGGTGGAGGCTCGTTTCGACAGACCTCTACGGAAGGAGACTGCTTCGGGGCTAGCCAAGCCCCACAACTTTGACATACTGGCACAACTGGCCAGTACTCCTGCACGCTTGTCTTTGTTTGAGCTCCTGTGTCTTTCCAAAGACTCCCGAGAAGCTCTCTGTGAAGCTCTGAAGGACGCTGAATCCTTTCTCAGTCAGGTCAAGCAGCCTGAAGACCTCCCTAACTACTTGTGCGCGCTGTCATTATGCGGAGGAAGTTATCCCAAACATAACTTTCACCCAACAGGACATGCTGCTCAAGCACCACCGACATAACCGACCGCCTGTATTACACAGGGTACATCGGTTCAGTCAAGGTGAGCCGGATTCAGATCGATCCGGGATCTTCCCTCAGCATTATCCCGAAGGCGCTGCTATCAAAATTGGGGATCCCAATGTACCGGCTGGCGCCCTCCAACACAACCATCAGTGGCTTCAACGCTAGCAAAAGCGAGCCACTGGGCAAGATCCGACTGAAGTGTCACATAGGCAACCTCAAAACCGAGGTGACTTGTTATGTGGTGGATGCCGAGGTCAACTACAACATCCTGCTCGGCCGACCATAGCTACATGAGTACATGGTGGTGCCTTCCACGCTCCACTAATGCATAAATATGTATCCACCAACGGCGTCATCCGGACGGAGTTCGCAGACATCGATCCTTTCAAAGGGATTGAAGCTTACTTCACCGATTCTGACTTATACAAGCCACTTGACGAGGAGGAAGCCAACGATGCTGATGATGAGGCAGAGGCGGCAACTGAGCCGGACACGGAGCCTGAGACGAATCCAGATCCCCCACTGAAGATCCGACTGAAGGGCAAACCACCCCAGAAGGTGCCTCCAATGAGCATCAAGCTATCAGGGAAAGCACCGATTCCTGTGGCTCCCCTGAAGATACGCCTCAAGGGAAAGCCGCCTCAAACATCGGCTCCCCTGGTGGCAAAATTACAGGGGAAGGCACCACTCACAGGAGGCGCAGTTGAGGCACCTCTGAAGGTGCATCTCAAGGGCAAGCCCCCGCAGTCATCCAAGATGCCAGAGAGGGCCCACATAACCCTCTCAGATCCCAAAGTCAAAGCTGTGGTGGATTCTCCGGATCCGACCCCAGTGCTTACAGATGAGGAGCTCGGCGAATATACCTCTGCTGATATAGATGTACCCTCCTTAGACAATATAATCCCACGGGATAAGATCTCGTACTTTATCAATAATAGAGTGTCTTTTAATTATTCTTGTCTTCCACACTGGAATGCTATGTATACATTAGATAACGCTCTACGGTCGTTGCAAATACAAATAACGACCGTCCATGTAAATCAAGTAGTCCCGTCTCAAGGAGTCTGTTTCATAACCCCTCACGAAGTCGAGACGAAGGATCCATCATTTTGGGCAAGGTCGAGCGTCGTCAAGACCTCCCGCCACTCGAGCCAGAACCGGATACAGGCAGAGTACAAGTCTACCGATACACGGATACGGCAAAGCACATCATCCAAAAGATGGGCTACGACTTAAAAAGCAACAAAGGCCTAAACTACGGCAAAGGTCGACATCTCCCTCTTCGGTTTTCAACCCCCAAAGGAAAGCCGCAGGACTACTACAATCAGACTCGAAGGGGGGTAGGCTATGTCACGCCACCATCAACTCCAGATAGTTCAGACGCAGAAGACGTAGAACATTCCCACTCGTCCGAAGCGTCGACTTGGGATTCCGATACCAGTATCGGATCAGTTTTCAGGAAAGTGCTATCAGCTAACATGACATCAGCACAACCTCAAAAAGGTGAAGGCGAAGACCAAACGCCGGAATCCTTCGAAGAAGAACCCTGGGCTCAACGCCTAGGGGAACAATGGGAGTCACGTTTTGAGTTACGTGAACCTTCCACCGAAGATGAAGTCGAGCAGATCGACCTTGGGGACGGATCTTCTTCCAAACCCATCTTCATCAGCAAAAGCCTAGAAGGAGAAGACCGAGAGTCTCTAATCCAGCTGGCTAAAGAGTATATCGACGTCTTTGCCTGGAGCTACGAAGACATGCCTGGACTCGATCCACAGATCGCAATGCATAGGTTGAACATCTTACCTGATGCTAAACCTATCAAACAACAACAGCGACATTTCCGGCCGGACATCATGAATGCCATCGATCAGGAGGTGGACAAACTCTTGACTAGCGGCTTCATCCGTGAGGAACAGCACCCAGATTGGGTAGCCAACGTCGTGCCTGTCACCAAGAAGAATGGGAAGATACGAGTCTGTATCAACTTCAGAGACCTCAACTCTGCTTGTCCGAAGGACGAATTCCCGCTTCCGATCACCGATGTGATGATCGACAGCACACGTGGCTTCGAACGCATGTCCTTCATGGACAGGTCTTCAGGCTACAATCAAATCAAGATTTTCCCCGACTGACGCAAAACATACGTTCATTTAGGACTCCAAAGGGCATTTTTTGCTACACAGTGATGCCCTTCGGCTTGAAGAACGCCGGTGCGACATACCAACGAGCTATGAGCACCATCTTCCGTCAACATCTTCGCAAGACCGTCGAATGCTACGTTGACTACTATCGCAGGTCAAGAGCTGCCTCAAAAGAGATCACTTACAGGACCTGAAGACAGTCTTTGATCTCATGCGGGCACATCAACTCAAGATGAACCCCTCTAAATCCTTCCTGGGGATTTCTAGCGGCAAATTCTTGGGCTTTGTCATCACGGCGAAAGGCATCCATGTTGATCCTGAGAAGACCAAAGCCATCCTCAACATGGACCCTCCGAAGAATCTTCGAGAACTTCGGGGCTTACAGGGACGTCTGGCATACATCCGGAGGTTCATAGCAAACCTCTCCGGTAAATGTCAACCCTTTACTCAGCTCATGAAAAAGGGAGTCTCTTATGTCTGGACAGAGGAGTGCCAAAAGGCTTTCGACGACATCAAAACCTACTTGACGAGCCCACCAGTCCTGGTAGCACCAGTCGCCGGTAAACCATTTCTCCTCTACGTCCGTGCCATGGATCATTCTCTTGGCGCTCAGCTGGCTCAAAACAGCGATACAGGCTATGAGCAAGCAATCTACTACCTCAGTCGAACGCTCATCGGGGCCGAACACCGGTACAACCTCGTCGAGAAGGAGTATTTGGCTTTGGTATTTGCCATCCAGAAGACTCGTCATTATGTCCCGGGCCAGACAATTCATGTCATTTCCAGAGTCAATCCGCTCAGAGTCCTCATGACGAAGCCAGGATCATTGAACTCCTGGCTAGCCACATGGACGATCTTGCTAACACCGTATAATATGGTATTTGTCCTACAAAAAGCTGTTAAAGGTCAAGCTCTGGCCGACTTTTTAGCCGCACACCCCATCACAGAATCCTCAAAGCTCTATGAAGATATCCCGGATGAGGTCCAAGAATCCAACGTCACCGAAGGAAGCTCTGCTTGGCGGATGTTCTTCGATGGCGCTTCAAGAACATGCCCCAAAGGCCAAATCATCGCAGGAGTGGGGGTAGTCTTAGTCTCTCCCGATCAGCTGGTCATCCAGCGTGCTTACTCCCTTTTGAAGCCGTGCTCCAACAATATTGCCGAGTACAATGCACTCGTCATGGGACTCCAGCTTGCACAACAGCTGGGGGTTGACCATCTGGAAGCCTACGGCGACTCAAAACTCGTCGTGAACCAAATTCGGGGGCAATACGAGGTTCGTCATGAAGATTTGATCCCTTACCATGAAGTTGCATTGAACATCATTTCAACCTTCACCGAGTTCTTCATCGAACACGTACCTCGTCTATAAAACTTGGAGGCTGACGCTCTGGCTGGCCTCGCAGCCTCATTGGCAGCGCCCTTTGGGACTCAACACTATGTCATGGTAACAGGCCGAGACTTGATTTGTCCTAGAAACAACCTGTGCTTGCGAGTGGCTCACGCCATGCCAACGAACACTGGTGTTAATGTTCGAGACTGGAGGTTCCCGTTCATCGACTTTGCTGTCTACGGAATCCTTCCAGAGGACCCGAAGGAAGCTGTCTCAGTCAGAAGACGCTCTCTTCGATTCTACTACGATACAGCTACCAAAACGCTGTACCGACGCTCCTTCGATGGGCTCCTCCTTCGATGTCTGTCCAACGAAGAAGCAGCCGAAGCTCTTCAAGAAGCACATGACGGAACTTGCGGAGCTCATCAACCCGGTCCTAAGTTGCAGGATCGACTGCGGCGTATGGGATACTACTGGCCAACCATGGCCGCCGACGCTGTTGAATATGCTAAGAAGTGTCACGCATGCCAACTTCATGCAGACTTCATACATACACCGTCTGAACCGCTACATCCTACAGTCGCCTCCTGGCCCTTCGAAGCCTGGGGCATGGATATTGTGGGACCAATCACCCCTCCTTCATCAAGAGGACACCGCTTCATCCTGGCCATCACCGATTACTTCTCCAAATGGGCAGAAGCAGTCCCATTGGCGGAAGTAAAGAGCTCCAGGGTGGTCAGCTTTATCAAATACCATGTCATTTACCGTTTCGGAGTACCCCGGCGGATCATTCATGACAACGGTCCTCAGTTTATCAGCCATATTTTTAGTAGGTTCTGTGACAAGAATCGCATTCAAATATGGCATCTACCGCCTATAATCCGGCAGCAAATGGGTTAGCAGAGGCGTTCAACAAAACCATCGTCAGGCTGCTCAAAAAGGTCGTGTCATCCAACAAATGTGACTGGGACGAAAAGCTTGGCAAATGCCTTTGGGCCTACCGCACAACGGTACGGACCCCAACAGGCAACACACCATTCTCTCTGGTCTACGGGAGCAAAGCGGTACTGCCTCTCGAGATCCAGATACCCTCACTCCGCGTAGCAATAACAAACAAACTCACAGAAGAGGACAATCAACGTCGTCGTCTGCGGAAACTGGAGGCACTCGATGAGAAGCGTCTTCTGGCTCAACAACGCATCGAACTCTACCAAGCCCGTATATTACAGGCTTTCAACAAGAGGGTCAAACAGAGGACTTTCCAAGTTGGCGACCTGATTTTAGCAGTCAGAAGGCCAATGGTGTTAACTCACAAGACACCAGGAAAGTTCAAGCCCAAGTGGGAAGGACCTTTCATCATAGAAACAGTATACTCAAACGGTGCTTACCGTCTCGCCAAACCCAATGGGGACTTGTTTATGATGCCCATCAATGGCAAGTTCCTAAAAAAGTACTATTCTTAACATCCTTCAGGCATGTACTTCCCCAAAAGGGGACCTGTGGGCCCAATCATCAGGGCTCACACACAATCTCCTTCCACAAACTCATACGCTTCTGGAACCTAGCTGTTCCGTGGCATCCTTCAGTAGAAAGACAACCACGTCCACATCACCTCTGAGTTGTTCCTCTACACCCTACAAAGCGGAATCTTATGCTACGTAAGCCGACGCTACCCTTCATGTTTACCACGTCCACTTTACCTCTGAGTAAACATCTCGTACAAACAACCCCTGCGTTGTCGTACATTGATCGCAGAACTTCCACATCCACATCACCTCTGAGTTGTTCAGCGTATCCCTCAGGATCATTCCTACCATGTCCATCACACCTCTGAGTAGAATAATTCTATCATTTGAACCCTAATGATTGCCACGTCCACATTACCTCTGAGCAAATATGTCGGTTCCTTCAAACTTATTATCTGTGCCTAAAAACCAAGGTGCACAAAAGGTAATAGGTCCACACAAATCATCAAGTTCATAATAACAAAAAAATGAACACATCGCAAAAAGTTGTGTACTTCTTTATTTTCTGAAAGAGAGAGTACAAAAGCTACACTAATCCCCCAGCAAAGGATGGCAAAAGAACATAAAAAAAGAGGAAAAGCTACAGTCCCTGAACCTCCCCAGGGTGGGTTGAGAGCTCCCTGACTCGAAGTCTAAAGTCGGTTGTACGGGCCTCCACAGTCGCCAGGACTCGTCGCTCAGCTTCTTGACGTATCAATTCAACAGCCCCAGCGGAAGTATCGCTCTCATGCTTCTCATCAAGCTATTGTCGCTGTTGCGCCAAGGCAAGAGTCCGCTGAGTAAAAGTCGCTTCTTCTTTCTTGAATGCTGCGTGTTCAGCCCGGACACGCTCGGCATCTAACTGGAGTCGGGCTCGTTGGTCCTCAAGGCGGCGCATCTGGGTGTCGATCTCCGCGATGTTAGCATCCAATGCAGCTCGAATTTCCACCGTCGTCTTCATGGACTAAGACAACTGCTCTACCGCAGCCTCAGTCTCAGCCACCTCGCGCTCCCAATTGCCCACAGTGGCCTGGTATGAAGACTCGATCTCGGCAATCAGCTTCCCTTTCTCTGCATCTATCAGGACGGAGAGGTCGTTTCGCTGGATGCGCTGAAGTTCCGCGAGCCGCTCATCCAGCTCGATCAACGAAGCCTCCAGAATTTCGGCCATATGGTCGTGGCCTTGGTGAATGCGGATCAGCTCGATACAGGGCAATGCCAGAGCTCTTGCCGTCGCAAAGCTCCCGTTGGCATCCATCACAGCAGATACACCCTTCTGCAGCATTTTGTACACCCCCTCGACGAGGAATTTTATATATTCGTCTGCATCCGCCAGGACCTGCTGCATCATAGCAGGAGTTGGAGGAGTTAATACAGTTTGCGGACCGGAAGAAGATCCGCCAACCTCAACTTGTGAGGCTTGAACCTCGGCATCAATGGGCTCTTCATAAACAGGGGCTGGACTGCTAGCCCGAGGAGCCGAAGGAACAGAAGAAGCCCGCATAGGTGTCAAAATAGTACCCCAAGTAGGAGGGGCAACAGAGGGTTCCACACCCTCGCCCTTCTCAAGCCCGGAGGGACCACCGACATCAACGGCCACCTCTTCTACCCCCAACGTCCTATCAACAGCTGGTACGTCCCTTGGCAGAATAGGGAGATTATCACTTATCTCTTGACCCGCCTCAGCTGTCGTGACCGTCAGACGGGTCTCGTCACCAAGTCCCTCCGCAGGGACAGAATCTGTCGCTACCTCCTGATCGGTAGCCGCCTCAACTTCCACGGTTGAAGCCGGGGTAGGACTCGGCAATGATACAATCGACCTCCCCTCATCATGATAAAGAGGGGAATCAACCCTCTCCTCTGTCTCAACCGTATCTGTTGCCCCCGCAACAGACTCTTGCAGCCCTGGAGCAACGTCATCCGAAGGCGACGAACTCCAATCCACCTCATCATTAGGATGCCTCGAGTCCATAGGACCCTCAACGTCCAAGGACTCCACGGCAGACTATACCTTCCCAGAAGTTGTCGCAACCCCAAAGACAGGAGATGCTAAAACCTCCGCAGGAACGTCTTCGGGTCCCTCCTCCACGGAAGACATTATCATCGGTGGAAGCGCTCATCAGAAAAGCCTACCACCTCCTTCGGTTTACTAGCACCCGGTTTTGAAACACGGGACTTCTTCTTCGACTGCAAGAAGAAAAAAAAGCATAAGTCACCTCAATGACAAAATGAATTAGAATTATGAAGCACTCCTTACCTCAGCAGGAGCTGATCCCGTTGGCGTTACGAGTGGCACTTCCGTAACCTTTGTAGTCGACGTCTTTCTCGACCTCTTCGGTACAGAAGAACCAGCTTCTATGTCAGCCCGCCTCTTCCCAACAGACGGATCTCTTACTGGCGCTGCAGCAGCAGCCCGATATCTCGCCAAATCTGGTGGACGATATGATCGGGCTACCATCAACATGTTCGTCGTGGCCTCCAGCTGAGTTCCAATGATGAAACTAGTCTCCCTGTCATAACCAGGAGACGCAGCATTCATAATGCAATACAGTATGGCGGCTGGATATAGGATCTGCGGCCGAGGGTTGCGGACAGGCATAGTAAAACTAACGCTAGTGCATCCAGCATTATAATACTGCCAGCCCCGGGCTCCGTCCAACAAACTCCCGACGAAGCCTATACTGCTACTGGGATTCCGCAACATCAGCTGGGTATAGCCAAATTGACGAGCAAATCGGCTTGGCAGATATGGCTCCAGATAATATTTATTCTGGTTGCGGTAGACCAGGTGAGAAGGCCGAATACTTTGCAACCAACGGAAACTCCATTTCGGCAAAGTGACTGCATCTTCGCCAGAGTCAACTAAATCTTGGTCGGCCTCGAAATCTTTGAAAATTGGGCCAACCTTGACAATTTCCCACCCCTGAAGGTAGGACAAGACTCTCCTGCAAACGGGGACACCAGTGTATGACCACTTCCTCTTGTAGAAGCGGCGGATGAAGGCATCCCCTTCAACATGATCCTCCTCCGGACCGGGACTCATCACGTTCGGATGATGCAAAATCAGCCATCCCATAAGATAATGGAAAGGCAGCTCGGCCCGGGAAAAGTTGTCATTATTACCTTTCTCATGGATCACGTCATCAGCAAAAGACCTCAAACCGCGCAATAGGTTGCACACCATCGCGGGAAGGAGAGCTAAGGGTCGTCCAAAAGCCAACTTCACAGCAGGCAAAATGAGATTTCGATGTACCCTTTCCACGGCACCGGATCCACCTGCAAACACGCAATCCCGGAGCCATATCATCAAATAGGCTATCAATACTGCCTTAGATGACATCCGGTGCCCACAGTGCCAGAAGCAGCTATATGCATCCTTGCCGCTCTCATCCGAACGTGGGGTCCTCTCATCCAGCCGACTTATTTCAAAAGTTACCTCCACGGGCTTCAATCCCTGCGGAGTCATAAATCGGATACTCGAAGGATCCGCTAAATCCTGCTTAAAGACATAGTCCCTCCAAGCAGTTACATGAGGTTGGGTCTTGCCCCTATCCCTCCGGTGCATCAGATAATGGTGGCTCGTCACCTCTTTGAATACAGCCATCATCTCTGGGTTCTTATTCTCCAGGACCTGGATCTCCTCATTTGACGGAAAATACTCCTCGTACGGCTCTGAGCCCCAAGGAAGCTTAGACACCTCGTGCATCTCATGGAGAGCCAATCCCAACTCTCCCACCGGAGTGAAAAAGCTGCAAGTATGGGCATTGAATAATTCTAAGAGCGCAAGGAATATAGGCTTATTGAGATCCACGCCTGCCTGCGTAGCCCGAATAGCGGCTGTCAGTCCGATCTCCTTAAGCTCAACTTTGAACCTTGAAAGCACCCAAGTGGTCAACTCGTCCCACCTCGGAATATAGTGACACCAACCCTCGACTCTAAAGCCACCTGTCGGGTACATGACCTTCGTTGTCAGCATCCGATTTGCAAAGGTGGGGCACTGAAGGAAAATGTGTCATTCGGAACTTCACTGTAGAGGCTCCCGGGACGCAAGGCTCGGTAACTGAACGAGGAACCAGCTCGAGAAGCAGCCAAAGTATCTCGCTGGTTCGAGGTGGCATCGATCGAAAGGGTACCTCCCAAGGCCCCTCCTTGAGAAGGAGTAAGTTCTCAACCCATCCTTCTCTTCGAAGCTAAACGATAAAAGGCCGTCAGCGGCAACTGGCGGTCAACCTGCCTCATATATAGAACCATGCCTTTGGCAGTGAAGAACCAGTCTTCTTTGATCTTCAGTATCTTCGCTTCAGAAGAGACTAGTCGGTCGCCAAACAGAAAGGCAGGTTTTAAGAAAGTTACATCTTCAGATTCAGCAGACTTTAGTTTACCACTCTCCATCATACTCTGGAGGAAAAGTGGCAACTGGTTATGGATTTGCAGCATTCTCTCCCGGGGTTGGTTCTGTAAGATAGCATCCTTTGCAGGGTTGATCACCGCCTCATCAAAATCAACCCCCATTTGGCAAAGAGAAGCATCCAAGAGGACTTCATTCAACAGAGGGATCGTCATCGACACTGGCACAACAAAAGTGGAAGTCAGGCAAAAAGACAAAAGGTGTCAATAGATTGACGCAGCCTCAGCGCATCACCCATGCGCGTCAGCATGGGAGCTTCGGCGCATCAGCAGGGCGTAAACCCATGCGCGTCAGTATTGGAGCTTCGGCGTATCATCAAGGCGTGAGCCCATGCGCGTCAGCAAAAGCTTCGACGCATCATCAGGGTATAAAACTAATGCGCATGAGCAAATTAAACCTCGGTGCATGATAAAGGCCTGAGCCTATGCACGTCGGCAGGATAAAACCTCAGCGTATCAAGGACAGAAGCCCATACACATCGGCAACAGAAAGTTAGAGCACATAGCAAAAGTCGACACCCACCCGTCACCCCGGGGCGAACATCGGCCGGAGTCACAATGGTGGCAGGAGCATCCTCGTCGGCGAACTCTGCCAGCTCCTTTCCCTTAGCACCGCCGCGAGGAATCTTGGAAGCCATTCTATCAGAGAGGATGAAATTAGGGTTTTTTAGAAGAGCTCTAAAGGAGGCAAAGGCACAAAGCAGAAGAACTCTTTCTCTTTCCACCTCTCACCTATTTATAGGCCGTGGTCGCACGCGTGAACCGATGACGAGTTATCTCAGCCGTCGCCTCGGGTCTTGTGTAGATAACAGCAGATAAAACCAAAAGATCATCATTAACCTTTTCGGTTATCGAGGCATTATCATATTCATTAATTAAGAACATACATGCGCCCCAACAGTCATGCGCCCTGATCGTCATGCTTCTTATTCAAAGTATTCCAAAACTTATTCAAAAGTTTTGAAAACTTTGAAGGGGGTCTTGTAGAAGCATGAAATTTCACAACCAGAAAGCCCATGCGCCAGACACTACATACACCAGAACTCGAACAGAATACTTTACAGCAAAGTCAATAACCGTAGACATTTGAAGAAGGACTTTTTATTTATATATAAAAGTCTATTGCATGTCTAGAAAAGGTTGTACAAAGGAGAATTTATACAAAGGAAAGATCCTAAGTCTACAGCCAGCGGCCACCATGCACCTCCAGATAAGCGCATCAGTCATCATGCGCTGTCAGTCACCATGTGCTGCCAGTTAGGCGCAGCAGATGTCATGCGCCTCCAACCGGGCGCATCCTGCCATCTCTTCAGTAGCTCAGTTATGTGCATCTAGTTCAGTTATGTGCATCTAGCTCAGTTATGTGCATCCCTTCAGCAGCCCAGTTATGTGCCACTCTTCCAACCAGGCTCGCCTGGCCGAGCAGAAGCCCAGTTATGTGCCGCTCTTCCAGCCAGGGTCACCTGATAAATACTTCGATTACACAAAGCATTTAACCCTCTGGCTGGAACCATGGAAGAGAAGAGCACCGCAAATCTGTGGCCAGGGGAGGCTTCGAAAGAGCCTCCAAAGACCAAGGAAGATCGTGATCGAAATCACGGCAAAATGAGCAGCTTTCAACACAATCAGAGTGGGCAGCACCCACTTTGAAGGAAGAGAGAGCCGAGCACCGCCATTCCGATCTACGGCTCTTCCGGAACAACGGAGACGAGGCCCGAGCATCCCTATCTTTGGATACAACAGGCACCTTTCGCCTGCCTCAGAAGCCCTCGACTCTGTCTTTTGGATGTAACAGTCACCTTCAAGTGCATCAACGACGACAAGGCGTCTCATCTTCACCCTCGGGAACACTTCGTCAACAGAATGCACCCGAATACCCAAGTTCATATTGGAGGTACGTGAGGGAATGAGAAGCAAACCTTCTCTCCATGCCACTATTTATAGGCCGGGCAGATCAAACCTACGTACCAAGTGGATGGCTCTCCGAATTTCGTGCAATGAACTCACATTAAATGGATGAACCGGACGCCTCGACTTCAGCCAAACGACTATTTAAAGGTACTCGAGAAGCGAAACAGCCGCATCATTAAAGACGTATCGGATGTGCCGGCTGGACAGCGTATCACACCCCTTCAAACATCAAGCGCCTCCAACAGATGTGCCCAGAACTGAGCGCATCACAGAGGATGCACCCCCATACGTCCCCATACGCTTAGTGGAACATCAACCGACGCACCCACTCAACTGTCCATCGAATGTCACAAACATTTAATGCTGGACTGACAGAGTTGGTAGCACGCCTTCCCAAGTCTGGACGGTGGATAGCTTTTGCAGAAAACGAAGCGTCCACAACGTCAGCATCATCATGACTTTACCCCAACGGCTACTGCCACGTGGTCACCCAACTATCCGTATGCACCTCAAAAGCCATGCACCTCAGACCCTTCACTGATCCCTAAAGACAGAAGAAGAGTCTCCAGTTGAAGCTTTGCATGCGCCTCAAAAGCCATGCGCCCCAGACTGATCTCTGATCCCTAAAGACAGAAGGAAAGTCTCTATTTGAAGCTCTGCATGCGCCTCAAAAGCCATACGCCCAGAATCGCTCGTGACTCCTAAAGGTCACGAGCCAAAGTCTCATCATGCGCCCAATCCAAGGCGCATCCCACCAAATCATCCCCCCTATCAGATCTGAGATCTCCGAGCCATGAGTCGACGACACGTGTCCTTTGACTCAACCCATCCAAGATTTTAGCAATAGAAAGATCTTCTCCTCTGCTACGTGCCGGCTCACAACAATAGCATGAAGAATTCAACCCCTTGAGTAGGGCGCATCATCCATGTGCCTCCATCAGCAGTCTCCACGTGGCGTCCCCACGTACCGGCGTATCCTACATATGCGCGCATGAGCAGCCAACCTGCCCAGATATAAATAGAGGAATCATTTCCTTCTTCCACACACAGACCTACACATACAGATAATACAGAAAGAATCACCAGAGAGGCAGATACAGACACTCAACGTCTTCCTCCTCTCAGCGAGCTCCAGCACCCAGAGCAATCTACACCTTCAGAGAACCGATAACCGTCGTCAGCCCGTCAACGGAGTCAACGCATTACCACTCGCTCCATTGGAACTTAGGACCCAGATTAAACAAAAGTGTACTCCTAGGACTACATCTAAGTCCTATATTGTAACACTGTTCTGTTTGTATTAAAATTTACAATCAAACGATTTTAATGGCAAACAGTGTTGACTGTTGTGACTCACTGAGTTGTATAGTATTATCGGTTTCACCAGCATAGGACCTCTGGCGAGTACATCTCTGATAGTTTTCATATTTGATTATCTCTATATTTCTTGTATTTAATAATGTTTTACATTGATATCATGTTGATTTTTAACACGCTTGTCACACGAGATAGTAGTTATGGATTTTTGCATGTTGTTCATGACCAATCTATTTTCGTGTTTGTGACCTGTTTGAATCCATGGGTACGAGCCGGGCAGGGGAGTTCATTAGTAGACATGTAAACATACCCAAAAATATTCCAAAATGTCTATTTTTGAATAATAGCAACTGCACATGACACGTGCAGGGTGCCGGATTTACTCCTTAGCCGTTTACATGTCGAAAGTTTATTTCAAATCACTTGTTAGATATAGTCTTGCTACATTATAGTTTCTTGTCATTGCTTGTCTTGTGTACCATGTCTTTTTGCTTTTACTCGCATGATTCCTACCATGATTTCATGTTTATCCATTTATCATGTATATTAGTAATATTACAGATTTATAGATTTCGTCATTTATAGATTCTGTTGTGAGAATGTACTCGTTCCATTTCTGACTGAAAACCAACATTTTTCAGGTTTAGCCGCGATCACTCTTAGCATTGGGAAGGCATGGGTATGCTGAGGTCAAGCTAGATAGTTGAATTAGTTGTCTTTTCTGTTTATGAGGCATTGTATTTTCTAGCAAATATGAAGTTGTGAAACCTTGTTATTTGTAAACTTGATTTAATAATGTGAAGGAGCAATAATTATATATTTTGTGATTTTGAGCATATTGGCCATGACAGCGTTCTACCGCCGACTTTGCGGCGTAGGCAGGATTGGACACGTCTCGTATCCGAAAAGCGGGTGCGGGTCGTGACACACATTCTGGATGTATTCCGATATATTGCACATGTCAGGTTCCTTGTATATTTTCATGTTCAGGTTTTATTCGTGTTCCTTTACTTCTCGCATTTACTTTTCAGCATTCAAGTTCTTATTTCCTGTACTTTATATTCTAATATATCCTATGCTCATTTCTATCTCATGTTGTACTTGTTCATTACCTTAGAATTGTACTTTGCTCCGCTTCTGACTGGATATGTTGCAGGTATACTTGAGGACCTTGTTCATCTTTATGGGCCAGAGCCCAGAATCTCAGCTGAACAGGTTGGAGCCATGACTTAGTTAGAGGTTCAGGTTTAAGTTTGTTTAGCATTACTTCTGGATATTGTACTGAGATTCATAGTTGTATATTTTATCCTTTTATTGGATTTGTCTCCGGATGATTTTGTATGAGTGTATAAATGATTTAGTGTATTATGGTGATCTGGGAATGCCTATAGATGCTGTGATGTTTTATATCATTTGACTTAGATTTTTTCTTAGATTGTATAGCTTACTGCGTTGCGTCTTCCAACATAGGTTGGGCGTGTCCGATTTGTATACGATTATTCAGGAGCGGATCGTGACATGTTTTTAGTGGTGGCCCATGCAGGTCTTTCCTAATAGTACTTAGGTTATAGAGTACTTTCGGGGGACTTGCTAATCTAGAAAAAACTCATCACATCATAGGATTGCGGGAAAATGGTTCTGGGTATATATTACTAAGTCTGGTTATACATATTACTAGGATTGTTTATTATCTATAGTTAGGCCGTTCAATAGTTTTCTATTTTTCTGATGGTTCAGACATGCAACATAGGAATTATTGATTCACCTGTACTTGAGGCTTTCGAGTTTCTACCACCTCCTGTCACCTCTACTATCACCATTGATAGTACGTAGTTGATGGAGATATTCTAGGAGTTCTTTTATGTCCAAACGGAGCAGACCGTTCATTTTCAAGCCAGACTTGTAGATGCGCTTTCCGAGCCAGGAAGGACTTCTGACTTCTAAACTCTCGGATCTTTGGACTTCTCCGACATCGAGCATATTTTTTGCACCAAGGAGCAGATCAAGAACCAAGAGCCGCCACTCCTGAAGATCATCCAAAGTCTTAGTGGATCCGACTCCTCTGAAGGTTGAAGCCAGCAGCCAGAAGATCCTGAACGTAGCCCGGATAAGAAAACGAGACAGAAAACTGAAGTCTAAGAGGGACATAAAGACTTATGACGGGGATAGCAACTACTCTGGACCCGCAAAGCGTTGCAACACTCAGACAACGCCTCTTCAGTCGCATCATCAGCCACATCATCAGAGGCCTATTCAGACCCACCTTCCTTGTGATATCATATTGACCGTGCCACAAGAGGCTCGTATTCTGTCTGTTCTATGGATCTTCTGCCAACCGAATGAAAGATTGCTAGCAGGTCATAGATCGCAATGGCCAAGGAGCATCCGGATCCCAGCAGCCTACAATTCAGCCACAATGGGGGATTCTGGCTCAGACCCAGACGGTGATCACTTGCAGCTACTGCCAATGCCCCAGACATCACTACGATGAATGCCACAAGCGACTGAGGCTATGCTTGTCTTGCAGATCGCCTGCCCATCAGATCAAGGATTATTCGGAGGCCGCCAATCATACTGCCCAAGGATGAGCATGAGGACCATAAAATCTCAGTAGGGGGATCTACCTATCCAGACTCAGTAACTTCATGGAGCACTATCGTAAAGACCAGCTTACATCAGGATAGCTGAAGACGTTGAAGAGATTCCAGTCCCGGAGGAATACTGAAGAAAGAAGATTTTCCTGCATGATTGGAGAAGACCGTGGATCGTGATTCGCAAATCCAATTTCCTTTGAATTTTTCTCTTAGCACCTAAAACTTTTTTGTTTTCTATTCAAGGATTGTCAGATTTTGCTTTCTATTCTGAAACCTTGGTTGCTATTCGAGATGTATTTCGAGTAGTTGTTTCCTATTCTAAAATCTTGTTTGTAACTCTGCTCTTATTCAAGATTTTTTTTCTATTCGATAACTTGTTTCATATTCATTATTCATGACTGTAACACCCAGTTTCTAAAAAAAGGGTAATTTGTGTTTTAATTTATTTAATTATGATATTTAAATAATAATATGATTTTTGGTAATTTTTAATCATTTTAAAACTATTTAAATCATGACTTATGATTTTGGTGTTTGACTAGTGTAACCTTAGAGCCTAGCCATGTGATTAGGATGTTTAACTAGTACATTTTAGCCTATAGGGTATTTTGGTCATTTTAGGATTTATTTGAATTTATTATGATTTATGAGAATTTGTGTGATTTTAATATTAATTAAATATTGCTATGTGTTATGTTAGTCTTGAGTCTCTTGACTAGTTGAGACTTTGTAGATTAACCTAGAAACAAACCCTAGTTGGTGACCCTAGTCTAACTCTAGTTAACCTACTTTATTAATTAGAAATTAGTTTTAAAGTAGGGAGGACTAGTTTGGGTGGAATTAGTCCATGACTAGTGACTTAAGTCAATGACTTATGACTTACCAATTTTAAGTCTAGTATTTAAGCCTTAGGCCCATGAATTAAGCCCAAGACCAATCCTAGCCCACCCATGGCAGCCAACCTAGGGTTTCCTACCCCTATTTAATGCCTCCTTTATTTAGGGTTAGCCTCTCTTGGAAATAGATCTCAAGTTTAGAAAGATGTAAATCCCCAACTTTAGAAATTCCTAATTAATTCATTTTAGCTCCTTTTTAATCCTAGTCTTTTGCAATAGGATCTAATTTATGTTTATATGCTGTTGTTGGAGGATCACCTCAGTTTGTGTGCCATTTGGAGGATTGGAGTTGCCATTTGGAATCCCCTCTTTGGAGCATGTTCTTGAGTTTTGATACTCAATAGGTAAACCATCTAAACCCTTGTTTCTTCCTGATTTCTTTGCATAATAGGTTAGGTTTTAGGGTTACCTAACTGCCCACGAGATTTGGGCATAATTTGTGTCTATTTCGTGTCCGTATCGGACACGTATCATGATAGGTGCATAGGTGTTTGTGGAAATGCCACATAGGAATAAATTTTCATATTTTTGAAATATAATTACATAGATTTGTAGATCTTGATGTGTGTATCAATTTTTGTGAAGGTGTCCTAGTGTTTCGTGTCCATTTGTGTCCTATTTTTACGCGTGGACACGCAGCACGGGCCCGTAGGCCGTGTCCTGCATCACGGGGTCCATTTCTCTGGACACAGGATACGTCGTATCCTGAAATTTTAGGGGAACCTTGGGGCAACGTCTGAGACCATGCTTCCAAAATTTGGGACCATCTCGTGGAGTGTGCGTGGCGCAATCGCCCCAGCACTGGCCGCGCGCTGTCGTGCGCAGGCGGCTGTGCACGCGCAGGCGGCTGTGCACGCACACAGGTGCTGCTGACACGGGGTTCGTGTCGTACCTATGTGTCATGTGGACACATTTCAGGCTGACACGAACCTATCCCTACCCTAGGCGAACCTAGGTGCACACCCACGTGTTGTGTCGTGTCGTGTGTCGTGTCCTAGACACGAATACACGCGTGCACGACGATTATTCGTGCACTGTCTCGTGTCTGTGTACACATGTAGTTTGGACACGATTCGTATCCAATTCCTGGACACGAGGTCACTCTCATGCACCCTCATATGCTTGTCATCAATTACCAACCCTTGGTTTGTCATTTTGATGTGTTTTTTATTTCGAAAATCCAAATTTTCCTTTGAGCACTGATATACTGCTCACATTTCTGATTTCTGAGATTTCGAAATTGATTTTACTATTTTCTAATGATTTTGCAAAGTTAAATACACCTATATGTATCTGAGTAATAACGTACATGCTAGGGATTCATGTTGATTAAGGGATTCATGGAGTTTTGAATTATTTAGGACTGTATTGAACTGTCAATGTTGGACTGATACGGCTGATACCATTAGCCTATATGTGTTTTCCTGAAATCGATTTCTTTTTCCTGATTTATGATGATTGAATATCAGAATTTGATTCACCAACATATGTATTTAAGTTAATGAATTGTGGGATTGTGTGGGGTGTTTGATAATTGGGTTCAAATGAAGTTTTCATGTTTGATACAATAGGCTAATACAAGAAAACTGAAAATTGATTTTTCCTGATTTTAATTTGTTTTTATTAACTATTAGATGCTGTTAATTGTAGTAATTAGTTCACCTACATGTGTATTGATAGGTGAATGGGTAGTTGTGTTGGTGTGGGGAAAAGGGGAGTCATTGATTTTGTTTTTGGCATATGGATTGGGGTTTTCCTGTCCTTGCTCAGAAAACTGAACTGGTATGCAGTTCCAGTTTTTTCCCCATATCAAACACTCTCACACACATCATCTCACACATGGGTTTTCCTCAACACTATCACACACATGTTATTTTCCTTCACACCCTACATCCTAATCACACACACATAAACCTGTTTACAGCCCACATTTCTGGATACACTCTTCACACAATATACACACACACATTACTGAGTTTCCAGATTTTTCCCTCACCATGCACACTCTACATAATTATCACACATGCCACCCCCTTAGTCCCTGTCACACTGTTTTTCCTTCCTTTACCTGTTTGGTTAGCCACTGTTTTGATTCTCAATAACTTGTCATGTAATCCCAGATTTTTCCCTATATCATTGATCTTCATTCCTTAATAACTGAGTTCTTCCCATTCACCATGAATTGATTCAAAGGACTGTCAGCAGGGTTTGGGTTATCTAGTTAACTGTTTTGAAACACAAGTAAACTGTCAATGTTACTCCCTCACACTTACAGTACCTGCTAGCCTATGTTTTCCCTCACAACACTCCAACACATACACACACATATGTATCATGACACACAAAACTGAATCATCATCACACACTCCTCAACTTGTTTTTCCTGTCACATTCTCTCACTCTCACACACACAAGCAATCACACACACACAAATCACTAACACACACACTCTATACTAATGTCCTGTCACACACATGACACTATACACAACCCCCTTTTTGACATACACACCCATGCCTAAACACTATACCACACACACACATGTTAGACACATGCCTACACTCTATGCACACCACACTCACACACACACACACCCTATATGACACTGTCACTCTCTATGACACATTACACTCACACACTCTGTCACACACACATTGCCTAGAGAACACATCTATCTCTCTATGCCTATGTGTATATACATATATATATATATATATATATATATATATATATATATATATATATATTATCTAACCTATGTGTAATATAATAAATATATATGTGAAATGTGTAGTGTGATAGTGTAGTATGAAATAGAGATTTCATTAGCCTAGGTATTTGGCCTATGGCATGTGTGTATCACTAGGATAGGTGGTTTGTGTGGTATTTAGCTAGTTGACCTAGAATTGACTGGTTAAGCCTAGGTTTGACCGACCTAGACTAGTTTGACCAAGTTTAACCTCATTTAACCTAATTTGACTTATTTAGACTAAAACTGACCTAGTTTGACTGTTAGGGTTGACTAGAGTTGACCAAAGGTTGACTTTAGCCTAGATTGACCCCAAACTTCATGTAGATGTATTGTAGCAGTCTTTTTCCTTATTTTAGACTTGTTGTGACTTGTACTGTTCTATATGAGACAGACACCACTCCTCGGACAGTATATTCTCTTCGGACGTTCAGGATACCAGGCGAGTACATTCTCTGATCATTTCATATCCTGTTTAGAATTATTTTTTTGCTTTAAATTACTTTACTTGATACTGTCATATTGGTCACACGGATTGGTACTATATGAATCTTTTCATGAGATGTTATCCCCCTCGGGAGCATCGGATACTGTATGTTTTGTGCGTTTCACGAATCATCACGTATCTCTATGCTTCTACTGATTCATGAATCGCTTGTGACACATGTACTCTCATGTTCACAGAGCCATCATGAATCACCTTCATGTATTACTCATTTTATGAGCCATGTGAAGTTTCACGAATCTTAACATAACTTGAACAGATCCTTGTGTATTAATTGGGGATGAGGGAGTAGAAATAGGCATGTGAATATTATCCAAGTAGCTGTAGTCATGAATCACTCTCTTAGCTGTAGTCATGAATCTCCTATGCCATTCACATGTTTATATTTTACTCTGACTCATAGTCACTGTAGTTCTCTATGTATAGTAGATATTTCTATTACAGTTCTCTCTCTGTTTACATACTGTATTTCTTCAGTTCATGTATCTTACTTTACTGCATGATTATATTTTCTAACCTGCTATGATCTGTTGAGATGTACTGTGCTCGCTCCTGTCCTGACTGGTCCTGTTGAAAATATTATAGAGGATGAGGATGAGGCCCTATGTACCACCTATTACAGAGCAGGCTTAGACGACACCTGCGATCTGGTTCCTCTGGAGGACCCAGCTGCAGTACAGGATGCTACTCCCATAGTCTAGGCTAGATAGCTAGGCTTTAACTTTTCTTTCAGCATTGTTATATGATTTTTAGTTGTTGTTCTGAGATGTTGTATATATTTAGATACTTGTATTGAGCTGGATGTTCTTGAGTTGTTATCTTAGACACTTAGATTCTCTCTCTTATTTATATTACATTGTGGTTTTAATCTCTCTATCTACCTTTACTATTCTGTATCTGCCTTAGATGTGATTGAGACTATTCTGTTATGTCACCTCCATGCGGAGTGTATATACTGTTCAGGTACCTTATATTGTTAGATGTTGTGACCTAGGACAGCGTTCTACCGCCGACACTGCGGCGTAGGCTGGGCATTGTTACGTTCTCGTACCCTCACAGTGGGTGCAGGTCATGACACGTTTTTAGTGGTGGCCCATGCAGGTCGAGATTATGTAGTGGTATTCGAACAGAGTATCACAACAGCCTGCAGTAGGATTAGAATATTTTTGAAGGTACTCAATTACAGTAGGAAAAACTCTTATTCAGATTCCGTATATCTACAATTTGCTGCTTATTGTCTCCCTTGAATATAACTGTCCTCCCTTGATATTTCGACTCATTCTCAGTAATTGTTTCTTTTTGATCTGTGTCTCCAGGATGGTTGAGACGAGATCGCATCGCCAGGGCCAGAGGGACGCCGATGAGAGGTCTGCCACCTCTCATACTCAGCATCCAGCCCTGGTACCGCAGCCCCAGTCATGCCAGCTGGGGTAGGCGTTTCGGCTGCTTTCGGAGGAGCCCCTCTACCTTTGAGGCATGAGCCGAGTCCGGTGATTTCGGATGCGCTTCAGCAGCAGTAGCCACCAGCGGGGACAGTTGACGCCGTTCAGCTGTTAGCTTTCTTCCGACAGTACATAGAGGGTCAGCAGACCCAGAAGCAGAGGCACACAGCAGAGCTCACACGAGGCATTGAGCTGACAGTGACCGCAGTAGAGAGAGTTGTAGCTCAGCCAGCGGCAGCCCCGCAGCCGCACCAGCCGCGGGAGAAGGGCATCCAAGATTTTCAGAAGATGCACCCGAGAGACTTCTGAGGGACAGAGGGGATCTTGTATGCCGATGAGTGGATTGAGCACATGGAGGAGATATTCAGGTTGGCTGAGATCCCGACGAGGCTCCAGATTGAGGCAGCGGCCAGCATGATGTAGGATCTGGCCCGTACATGGTACCAGACCGACCCGAGGGTCGGTACAGCAGGACAGACTTGGGCAGCATTCAAGAAGCTGTTTAAGGAGAAGTTCTTCCCAGATGCAGCGCTGGGAGCCTTCGAGACTCAGTTCGAGGCCCTAGTCCAGGGGAGCCAGTCTGTGGAGGAGTACTCAGGAGAGTTCTGTCGTCTGAGCAGATTTGTAGAGGGCTTGTCGGAGGCGACGAAGGCCCAGAGGTTCCGAAAGGGCTTGGTAAAGGAGGTCAAGTCCTACACCAAGAATGCCCGCAGTGCTACCTTTGAGGAGATCCTGGTGGACGCTTTAGTTGCAGAGGATGATCTTGAGCTTAGGCTCAAGAGGGGGCGAGACTCCCAGGGAGGCAGCAGTAGCGAAGGATCGGCCAAGAGGTCGCACGTTCAGCATCAGTTTCAGCAGCAGTTCCAAGGTCAGGGCCATCAGCAGGGACAACAGCAGCCCAGACAGCATCAGGCACCCAGACAGCAGGAAGTCAGTTGCCTCTACTGCAAGAAGCCGGGGCATGGATGGGGTGAGTGCAGAAAGAGGCTGGGCAGGTGCCTACTATGTGGAGCAGCGGACCATCAGCTGAGGGAGTGTTCCCAGTACATAGAGAGAGTAGCACAAGGAGCAGCACCAGGAGAAGGAGCCAGGGCTCTGGTAGGTCAGCAGCGGGGACCGTTACAGACACAGCAGCAGAGATTTGTGCAGTATCAGCATCAGGCTGGAGGAGGCCAGCTGGGGCGAGCTTACGCCATGACAGTCGAGGATGCTCAAGCAGTGAGAGAGGTGCTTACAGGTTCTGTTCTTTTTGATTCCATTCCCACCTTGTCTCATTATATCTATCTTGAAATTCAATTCCATCTGATCTTATCTGCTTCCTTATTTGTTGATAAGATTTGATCTGGCATTCTTTTCGATTTGGTTTTCTTTCGAGATAAGTCGTATGGGCTAGGTCGCCTAAGTTATGGGATCTAGAGTCTTCTGTAGTCATGATAGCTGCCATTGTAAGGACATATAGTCAGATTTTGGATGTATTTCTCGGGTGTGGGAATTCAAGGTTTTCGCTAACAAGCATGCGATAATACAAAAATTTTAAATACCATAATTCTAGAGGTATGTACCTTAGTCGAGGACTCTGTGATTATCATAGCCTTGCTCACTAGCATGACGAAGATTCTGAGTATCATGATTTTGGACAGACGCATATGATTACCTAACGGTATGGTTGAGACTTTGATTGTGGGATGTTTGACCTAGAAGGACTACTACCATTTTAATTTCGAGGACGAAATTTTTCTAAGGTGAGTAGACTTGTAACACCCAGTTTCTAAAAAGAGGATAATTTTGAAATTTTGTGTTCTAATTTATTTAATTATGATATTTAAATAATAATATGATTTTTGGTAATTTTTAATCATTTTAAAACTATTTAAATCATGACTTATGATTTTGGTGTTTGACTAGTGTAACCTTAGAGCCTAGCCATGTGATTACGATATTTAACTAGTACATTTTAGCCTAGAGGGAATTTTGGTCATTTTAGGATTTATTTTAATTTATTATGATTTATGATAATTTGTGTGATTTTAATATTAATTAAATATTGCTATATGATATGTTAGTCTTGACTAGTTGAGACTTTGTAGACTAACCTAGAAACTAACCCTAGTTGGTGACCCAAGTCTAACTCTAGTTAACCTACTTTATTAATTAGAAATTAGTTTTAAAGTAGGGAGGATTAGTTTGGGTGGAATTAGTCCATGACTAGTGACTTAAGTCAATGACTTATGACTTACCAATTTTAAGTCTAGTGTTTAAGCCTTAGGCCCATGAATTAAGCCCAAGACCAATCCTAGCCCACCCATGGCAGCCAACCTAGGGTTTTCTACCCCTATTTAATGCCTCCTTCATTTAGGGTTAGCCTCTCTTGGAAATAGATCTCAAGTTTAGAAAGAGGTAAATTCCCAACTTTAGAAATTCCTAATTAATTCATTTTAGCTCCTTTTTAATCCTAGTCTTTTGCAATAGGATCTAATTTATGTTTATATGCTGTTGTTGGAGGATCACCTCAGTTTGTGTGCCATTTGGAGGTTTGGAGTTGCCATTTGGAATTCCCTCTTTGGAGCTTATTCTTGTGTTTTGATACTCAATAGGTAAACCACCTAAACCCTTGTTTCTTCCTAATTTCTTCGCATAATAGATTCGGTTTTAGGGTTACCTAACTGCCCACGAGATTTGCGAGATTTGGGCACAATTTGCGTCCATTTCGTGTCCGTATCGGACACGTATCATGATAGGTGCATAGGTGTTTGTAGAAATGCCACATAGGAATAAATTTTCATATTTTTGAAATGTAATCACATGGATTTGTAGATCTTGATGTGTGTATCAATTTTTATGAAGGTGTCCTAGTGTTTCGTGTCCATTTGTGTCCTATTTTTACGCGTGGACACGCAGTACGGGCCCGTAGGCCGTGTCCTGCATCACGGGGTCCATTTCTCTGGACACAGGACACGCCGTGTCCTGAAATTTTGGAGGACCCTTGGGGCAACGTCTGCGACCATGTTCCCAAAATTTGGGAGCATCTCGTGGAGTGTGCGTGGCGCAATCGCCCCCGCACTGGCCGTGCACTATCGTGCGCAGGCGGCTGTGCACGCGCACAGGTGCTGCTGACACGGGGTTTGTGTCATGCCTATGTGTCACGTGGACATGTTTCAGGCTGACACGAACCTAGCCCTACCCTAGGAGAACCTAGGTGCACACCCACGTGTTATGTCGTGTCGTGTGTCGTGTCCTAGACACGAATGCACACGTACACGACGATTATTCGTGCACTGTCTCGTGTCTGTGTACACGTGTAGTTTGGACACGAGGACACTCTCATGCACCCTCATATGCTTGTCATCAATTACCAACCCTTGGTTTGTCGTTTTGATGTGTTTTTGATTTCGAAAATCTAAATTTCCCTTTGAGCACTGATACACTGCTCACATTTCTAATTTCTGAGATTTCGAAATCGATTTTACTATTTTCTAATGATTTTGCAAAGTTAAATACACCAATATGTATCTGAGTAATAATGTATATACTAGGGATTCATGTTGATTAAGGGATTCATGGAGTTTTGAATTGTTTAGGACTGTATTGAACTGTCAATGTTGGACTGATACGGCTGATACCATTAGCCTATATGTGTTTTCCTGAAATCGATTTCTTTTTCCTGATTTATGATGATTGAATATTAGAATTTGATTCACCAACATATGTATTTAAGTTAATGAATTGTGGGATTGTGTGGGGTGTTTGATAATTGGGTTCAAATGAAGTTTTCATGTTTGATACAATAGGCTAATACAAGAAAACTGAAAATTGATTTTTCCTGATTTTAATTTGTTTTATTAACTGTTAGATGCTGTTAATTGTAGTAATTAGTTCACCTACATGTGTATTGATAGGTGAATGGGTAGTTGTGTTGGTGTGGGAAAAGGGGAATCATTGATTTAGTTTTTGGCATATGGATTGGGGTTTTCTTGTCCTTGCTCAGAAAATTGAACTGGTATGCTGTTCCAGTTTTTTCCCCCACATCAAACACTCTCACACAAATCATCTCACACATGGGTTTTCCTCAACACTATCATACACATGTTATTTTCTCTCACACCCTATATCCTAATCACACACACACAAACCTGTTTACAGCCCACATTTCTGGATACACTCTTCACATAATATACACACACACATTACTGAGTTTCCAGATTTTTCCCTCACCATGCACACTCTACATAATTATCACACAGGCCACCCCCTTAGTCCCTGTCACACTGTTTTTCCATCCTTTACCTGTTTGGTTAGCCACTGTTTTGATTCTCAATAACTTGTCATGTAATCCTAGATTTTTCCCTATATCATTGATCTTCATTCCTTAATAACTGAGTTCTTCCCATTCACCATGAATTGATTCAAGGGACTGTCAATAGGGTTTGGGTTATCTAGTTAACTGTTTTGAAACACAAGTAAACTGTCAATGTTACTCCCTCACACTCACAGTACCTGCTAGCCTATGTTTTCCCTCACAACACTCCAACACATACACACACATATGTATCATGACACACAAAACTGAATCATCATCACACACTCCTCAACTTGTTTTTCCTGTTACATTCTCTCACTCTCACACACACAAGCAATCACACACACACACACACAAATCACTAACACACACACTCTATACTAATGTCCTGTCACACACATGACACTATACACAACCCCCTTTTTGACATACACATCCATGCCTAAACACTATACCACACACACACATGTTAGACACATGCCTACACTCTATGCACACCACACTCACACACACACACACACCCTATATGACACTGTCACTCTCTATGACACATTACACTCACACACTCTGTCACACACACATTGTCTAGAGCACACATCTATCTCTCTATGCGTATGTGTATGTACATATATATATATATAAATATATTATCTAACCAATGTGTAATGTAATAAATATATATGTGAAATGTGTAGTGTGATAGTGTAGTATGAAATAGAGATTTCATTAGCCTAGGTATTTGGCCTATGGCATGTGTGTATCACTAGGATAGGTGGCTTGTGTGGTATTTAGCTAGTTGACCTAGAATTGACTGGTTAAGCCTAGGTTTGACCGACCTAGACTAGTTTGACCAAGTTTAACTTCGTTTGACCTAGTTTAACTTATTTAGACTATAACTGACCTAGTTTGACTGTTAGGGTTGACTAGAGTTGACCAAAGGTTGACTTTAGCCTAGATTGACCTCAAACTTCATGTAGATGCATTGTAGCAGTCTATTTCCTTATTTTAGACTTGTTGTGACTTGTACTGTTCTATAGGAGATAGACTCCACTTCTCGGACAGTATATTCTCTTCAGACGTTCAGGATACCAGGCGAGTACATTCTCTGATCATTTCATATCATGTTTAGAATTATTTTCCTGCTTTAAATTACTTTACTTGATACTGTCACGTTACTCACACGGATTGGTACTATATGGATCTTTTCATGAGATGTTATCCCCCTCGGGAGCATCGGATACTGCATGTTTTGTGCATTTCATGAATCATCACGTATCTCTATGCTTCTACTGATTCACGAATCGCTTGTGACACATGTACTCTCATGTTCACAAAGCCATCATGAATCACCTTCACGTATCACTCATTTTATGAGCCATGTGAAGTTTCACGAATCTTAACATAACTTGAACAGATCCTTGTGTATTGATTGGGGACGGGGGAGTAGAAATAGGCATCTGAATATTATCCAAGTAGCTGTGGTCATGAATCACTCTCTTAGCTGTAGTCATGAATCTCCTATGCCATTCACATATTTATATTTTACTCTGACTCACTAGTCACTGTAGTTCTCTATGTATAGTAGATATTTCTATTAAAGTTCTCTCTCTGTTTACATACTGTATTTCTTCAGTTCATGTATCTTACTTTACGGCATGATTATATTTTCTAACATGCTATGATTCGTTGAGATGTACTGTGCTCGCTCCTGTCCTGACTGGACCTGTTGAAAATATTACAGAGGATGAGGATGAGGCCCTATGTACCACCTATTACGTAGCAGGCTTAGACGACACCTGCGATCTGGTTCCTCTGGAGGACCCAGCTGCAGTACAGGATGCTACCCCCATATTCTAGGCTAGATAGCGAGGCTTTAGCTTTTCTTTCAGCATTGTTATGTGATTTTCAGTTGTTGTTCTGAGATGTTGTATATATTTAGATACTTGTATTGAGCTGGATGTTCTTGAGTTGTTATCTTAGACACTTAGATTCTCTCTCTTATTTGTATTACATTGTGGTTTTGATCTCTCTATCTACCTTTTCTATTCTGTATCTGCCTTAGATGTGATTGAGACTGTTCTGTTTTGTCACCTCCATTCAGTGTGTATATACTGTTCAGGTACCTTATATTGTTAGATGTTGTGACCTGGGACAACGTTCTACCGCCGACACTGCGGCGTAGGCTGGGCGTTGTTACGTTCTCGTACCCTCACAATGGGTGCGGGTTGTGACAATGACGTTGTTTCCTAATTCAAAATTTTGTTCTATTTGAAATTTTGTTCTCTATTCAGACCCTGTTGTTATTAAAGATTTTATTTCGGGATTTTATTCCTATTCAAACTTGTTCCCATTCCAAAACCATATTTTAATCTCGCTTCTATTCGAGACTTCGTTTGAAGATTTTTTTTTCTATTTTGAGATTTTTTTTTCTATTCATGACTTGTTCCTATTTAAGAATTTGCTTTTGTTCACGACGTTATTTGACCTCATTTCCTATTTGAGATTTCGCTTATTTCATATCCACCATTCGATGCTTGCTTCCTATTCACTAATTGATACTCTATTTTCTACTAATTATTCATGGTCTTGCTTCTTGTTCAAGATTTTCTATTCGAGAATTACCTTCCATCTGCGATTTTGTATTCTATTGGAGGTTTCGTTTCCATTCAAGATCTGTTCAAGATTTTGTTGTCATTCGAGGTTTTATTGAACTCCGTTTCTGATACGAGATTTTGCTTCTTATTTTAAGATTTTGTTTCAGTTCCATACCATGCTTCCTGTTCACCCTCCGGGAATTTGTTATCTATTCGGGATTTTGTTCCCTATTTGAGGTTGTCTGCCATTTGAGATTTCGGTTACTGTTCGAAACTTCGTTTCGTGTTCAAGATCTATTTAAAAAAAAAATCTCCTTGATGATTTTTAGTATCTAATAAAACCCCTTGTTTCTAAAAGACAGTAACATCACTTGGAACTCATTTTGAATTCTTGAAATTCTTTTTAAAATTTCTATGGATAAGGATTGAGAGACTATTCGATGATCTACTAGGGCGTGACAGTTGTGCGCTGCATCCATTATCTGGATTACTGAGACTGAGGGTTCGTTGTAGTCAGTAGCGCACTGGCGAGGCATGAACTCTAAGTTGAAATGGTTTCAAACATTCATAGGTTTTCGGGTATTATTGAGACTTTGTCCTAAATACTTCACATTTTGATCTCTTGGTTTGCTTCGTTGATAATTGTTGAAAATGGATATAGTTGATATAATATTCGTCAGATACCCAAGACATCATGGTGCCTTTCTCCCGTGAAGACATTGCCTCTCTACCACCAACTTTTTTGCACACCCTTGTTCTGAAATTTTCCACGGGATGCTCGAAGATATCTCGAGTTCAAGAGGCAATCGCCAGCTGGGGCATCTCCTCGGGATACAAAGTGCTACCCATGGACCCCAAACACATGTTTCTTTATCTCTCCTCAGAAGCCGACTACAAATTAGTCTGGATCAAAGGGCCATATAGGATTGACAACCACTTCATGAATTTTTTTTAAATGGTCTACAGATTTCAACACCTCTCTAGACTCAGCAATTGTTTCAACATGGGTCACCATCCCAAATATCCCCCTTATCTATCATGCCCCAGCCGCTTTGAAGAGGATAGCTACCTCATTCGGAACGTATATGGCCGTGGTGGAGGAAATCAGAAACCTCTCTAAAGGTAATTACACCAAAATTTGCATGGAACTAGACTTATCAAAGGACCTTCCCAAAAAAATTCCAATCTCCCTCGGAAACACGATCCACATCCAACAAATTATCTACGACAAAAGTATCATCTTTTGTAAATACTGCCACATCAGAGGCCACTCCACCGAATTCTGTTTCCATGCTCATCCGGAGATGAAGAAGAAGTCCACTCGAGAAAAGGCCCCGCCCAAACCATCCAAAACTAATCGCTAACCCCCAATACTACCGCTTCCCAACTCACACATCCAGTTTGATTCCAGCAATGGACCCTCCCCAGTTTAAGCACAAACCTCTCAAGAGAGAACCATTGTCCTCTACAAACCGCATGATATCAATCTTTCCAATAAATTCGTTATCCTCGCCACATAACCCCCAGCCACCCCAGAGGATACTCCTCCCTCAAAGGAAGGGGACCTGAGAGCAAAAGTTAATTCGGCACATGATAAAAGACACAACAAGGAAACTACTCGGACAATCTTCCGCAGGGGGACAACCCCGTCCCTTCGAACCAGAGTACAATCTATACTCTCCTTAATGAGACAACTTTCCTGCCGGACGTGCTTGTTGGCCCATTCCATGGTCACACCCGATTTTAATAATCGACATGAACTTAAGTCAATACACAAAATATACGAACTGCTGCTAATCATTTCAGGACGTGTGAAATCAATATCAACAAGCGTCGTACTACTGCATTATCAAGTACATAAATCGTCAATATGAAGATTACTTTCATTGGGATCCAGTCCGAGTCATTTTACAATTTATTATGTATTTTTTTCTTTATTGAGTTTAGGATTTAAATTGTAAGATCGACTAGGTAATACTGGCTTAGGTTAATCTCAGTCCACATTTCTAAAAAGCCTACCTATTCCCATTCCATTTTTCCAAAAGTTCAAAATCTTTTTTGCAACAGAATTTGACAAATATTCAAAATTCTCCTAGATAGAACTCAAACCGAGTTCGGCCCGAGTTCGGTCCGAACTCTGCCTGAGTTCGGTCTGTTTGAATTCAAATATCCGTTGCCTCCAAATCTGCAAGCATCGTACATATACGAAATCCTTGCATCAGAACTCTGCCCGAGTTCGGTCTCAGAAAATACCTATAAATAGGAGAGATTTTTTCATTTCAAATCACTCATTCATTCTTCATCTTCGATTCTCTATTCAATAAGTATTTTCATCCGATCAAAAGTTTTCATATCACACATATACTCCTCTTAGCCAAAAGCCAGTAATATCTACTTCGATCTAGAGTCTTTTGGTGTTCAAGAGTTATACAGAGGTTGTTCAAAGTATAGCAATTATATTTGTTGTGGAGCCGGTCGTGCGCTCGTCACCAAGCACGGTGTTGTAAAGTTGGTCGTGCACTTGTCACCAAGCATGGTGTTGTAAGAGACTGCAATCTCTTAATTAGCTTGTGCCTTAGTGGATTAACATCGAGCAAGAGTACTCGAGACTGGATTAGTCCTCTCAGAGGGATACCAGTATACATCGCTGTGTCACTGAGTTTGATCTCTCTACCTCTTGCTTTATTTATTTTACTGTCTCTTATTTACTGCCATAGTTATAGTTTAAATTTTAAATTGGTAATTATTTTCTGCTGCACACACACACTCTATTCACCCCCCCTCTAGAGGTGCTCAACTGTCCTACAATTGGTATCAGAGCAGGTTATATTATAATATAACAAACCTCAAAGAGTATATATGGCAGCCGTGAAATCAATATATTCAATGGTGAAGGGCAATCCACAAATAGACCCCCACTATTTGATGGTACAAACTATACCTACTGGAAAACACGGATGTCTTTCTTCTTAAAGTCTCTTGACTTTGATCTTTGGTCTATAGTTATTGACGGTTATAAGAAACCGGCACCTACAGTGATTGACGGCCAGCTTGTAGACAAGCCTCATGACAAATATACAGAGGCTGAAAAAGCTAAGGCTAGTCTAGATGTTTGTGCCATCAATGCACTATTCTGTGCAATTGACAAAACGGAGTTCAACAAAGTTTTAACCTGTAAAACGTCTCACGAGATTTGGAAACTTCTTGAGGTAACTCATGAAGGTACTTTCTAAGTGAAGGAATCCAAAATCAGTAGACTAATACAGGAATATGAATCTTTTAAGATGAAACCCGATGAGTCAATTACACAAATGATTACATGTTTTCTTGATATTACTAATCCTTTGCAATCTCTTGGTAAGGATTACAACAATCATGAGAAGATCAAAAAAGTGCTATGGGTTCTAACCAAGAACTGGAACCCGAAGGCAACAGCAATCATTGAAGGAAACGATCTCACCACTATGTCTCTGGAAACACTGATGGGCAAGCTCATGACCCATGAGCTTGATCTGCAAGAATTTGAAGAAGCAACCCCAAAAGAAAAATCTATTGCCTTCAAAGCTCAAGCCAGAAAATCTACATGCAATGATTCTGATGAAGAATCATCAAGTGGTGATGAACAAGACCTACTAGTGAAGAACTTCAAAAAATTCCTAAAGTTTAAGAAATCAAACAGAAGGAAGAGAGATATCCAAGAAAGCAATGAAGATGAAACCATATGCTTTGGATGCAAGAAGTCAGGGCACAGGAAAAAGGACAGTCCAACTTCGAAGAAAAGTAGTCCATATGACAGATCAAGATCTAGCAAAAAAGCAACAACCAGTCGAAAGTATGCTAACACAAGCATCTGACATGAAAGTGATGCCAGTGTTACAGAGGAAGAGGACAGACCCTGCGAAAATACTAATGTCTATCTTATAGCTTTTGATAAGGTATCATCAAACCCTTTGTATGATGATTTTACTTTCGATGAATTAGAAAATGCCTTTAGTGAATTACTTGAAGATCACAGAACTGTGCTTGACAAGTATAAGCAATCTCGAAAAAAGATTAAGGCATACACAACCGAGATAGCTAGACTGTCCAATCTTATTAAAGATATTAAACGTCTACTACCGGTAACACGGAAGAGATAGCCAAACTCAAGGTAGACTATCATGAGGCTATCCTCAAGGTTGATAAGAAAGAATGAGACTATGTCAAAATACAAGAGTTATATGACATAGAGAAGAAGAAGCACTTAGTCACAGAACAAAGACTCTCAGATATGACTGCTAGATATGAAGAGTCTGTTGCGATTTCCAAAAGGTTAGAAATCAAGTTAGGCAAACAAGCAATACCTGTGACACAGCCTAAGTTTAGTCCTAATACGAAGCATACACCTAAGAGGACTAAAAATCAAAAAGCACGAAGGAAACACGACTATCACCATGCTTTCACTTATAGGTTTTCCAAGAAACCAAACAAGCATGTCAACACAGTTTCTACTACCACGGTCTAAACTTAGTTGCATATATTATGGTACACATGGACACATATCACAGTATTATTTAGCAAGGAAACTTGTTGACAATCGCACCTTATTTTGGAGACCTAAAACTAATCAATATGGACCCTTCAGTAAATTGGTACCAAAGGATTCCTCTACTTATTTTGTAGATGGACCCTCAACCCTCTCATGTTAAAAGCAAGTGGATCCTCGATAGCGGATGTTCGCGACACATGACAGGTGATGCATCTTTGTTCGCCATGCTATCGATGAAGAAAGAAGGATACGTCTCCTTCGAAAATAATTTGAGAGGTGATATTATTGGTAATGGCATTGTCGGTATATCTCCTTATTCTGTAATAAATGATGTTTGTCTAATCACAGAATTGAAACATAACCTACTAAGCATAAGTCATTTGGCTGATAATGGTTATGGTATCAATTTTGTATAAAATAAATGTACCATATATGATATGTCATCTGGTGATCCCGTATATAAAGGGATTAGAGAAGACAATATTTATGTTTTCTTTTTAGGGAGTACTAATAATGCAGGAAGATGCCTAGTAGCTAATTTAGATGAAAGCTGGCTATAGCACATGAGACTAGGGCATGCAAATATGGACACTATCTCACGACTGAGCACTAAAAAGTTGGTAAAAGGACTCCCCGAGATTTCATTCAAGAGAGATATGGTATGTGTTGACTGTGAAAAGAACAAAGCACATAGGTCTATATTTAAATCCAACAACGCTGTAAGTACTTCTAGACCTTTGCAGTTAATACATATGGATTTATTTGGTCCTAGTAGAATCGCTAGTGTTGGCGGTAAGCTCTATGCTTTTGTTATTGTTGATGATTTCTTTCGCTTTACTTGGGTGTACTTTTTATCAAACAAAAGTGATGCTATTTTTGAATTTTAGATATTTTGCAAAAAGGTACAAAACGAAAAAGGCTTCATGATTACTCGTATCCGAAGTGATCATGGTGGCGAATTCGTATATTCTGATTTCAAAAAGTTTTGTGATGATAGTGGGTATTACCACGAATTTTTTTGTCCTAGAACTCTCCAACAGAATAGTATTATGGAGCGGAAGAACCATACTCTAAGTGAAATGGCTAGAGTCATGCTGAATCAGCATAATCTTCCTAAGTATTATTGGACAGAAGCTGTTAGCACAACCTGTCATGTTTTAAATAGGGTGTTAATTCGACCTATCTCGAAGAAAACACCATATGAACTTTGGTTTGGAAGGATTCCAAACATTTCTTATTTTAAAGTTTTTGGATGTCGCTTTTTTATCTTGAACACCAAGGATAACTTGGGAATGTTCGATTCTAAAGCAAATGAAGGGATATTTCTCGGATATGCTGCTAAGAGTAAGGGACATAGAATTTTTAATAAAAGGTCTATGATTGTTGAAGAATCAATTAACGTTACTTTTGATGAGCTCAATAGGCACAGATCTAGCGACAGTGATGATGAAGATGTACAAACAAAAATTGATAAGAGTCCTGTGGAAGATCTGACACAAAAATTTGATTCATTAAAATTCTTAACAGATCATCCAGAGACACTCATCATAGGTGATGTATCAAAAGGTGTAAGTACACGCTCCTCTCTTAGGGATTCTGAAATAGCAGCAAATGTAGCTTTCATTTCTCAAATAGAACCTAAGAATATAGAAGATACCTTTTCTGATGAGTTTTGGATTGATGCCATGCAAGAGGAAGTAAATCAATTTGAGAGAAACCAAGTTTGGGAACTCGTTCCTAAACCTATTGGTCAATCGATAATTGGTACCAAATGGGTGTTCCGAAATTAACTTAGTGAAGATGGACAAGTTCTACGCAACAAAGCACGTCTAGTAGCACAAGGTTATAATCAAGAAGAAGGTATTGATTATGACGAGACATATGCTCCTGTTGCTAGTCTAGAAACCATCCTCATGTTTTGTGCATTTGCACGTTTTAATGACTTTAAATTATTTCAAATGGACGTGAAAAGTGCATTTTTGAACGGATTTTTAAAAGAGAAACTTTTTGTGAAATAACCCCCTGGTTTTGAAGATTTTCAAAAACCTGATCACGTCTTCAAGCTTAAGAAAGCACTCTATGGACTCAAACAGGCACCTCGTGCTTGGTATGAACGCCTAAGTGCCTTCTTACTTGATAATGGTTTTTCAAAAGGAAGAGTTGATACAACTTTGTTTATCAAATCTTTAAATGATGACATTCTTCTTGTGCAAATATATGTTGATGACATTATATTCGGTTCTACTAATAAAAAATTTGTCAAGAGTTTGCTAAGTGTATGCAGAGTAAATTTGAGATGAGTATGATGGGAGAGCTAAACTTCTTCCTAGGACTTCAGATCAAACAACACTCGAAGGGAACATTCATCAATAAAGCCAAGTATACGAAAGACATACTGAAAAAGTAAGACTTCAAAAATGTAAAGCCAATTGGAACTCCAATGGCTACATCCACAAAGCTTGATTCTGATGAAAGTGGCAAACCTGTCGACCAGCGTAAGTATCGAGGTATGATTGGTAGCTTATTATATTTAACTGCTAGTTGCCCTGATATTATGTTCAGTGTTTGTATCTGTGCACGATACCAGGCAAATCCTAAGAAATCACACCTAAGTGCCGTTAAGCGTATCTTCCGATACCTTAAGGAAACTTCTACAGTCGGCTTGTGGTATCCTAAAACCAAATCCTTTGACCTGATAGGTTACTCGGATGCGGATTTTACAGAATGCAAAGTAGACCGTAAAAGTACCAGCGGTACGTGTCATTTCCTGGGAAAAGCCTTAGTCTCTTGGTTTAGCAAGAAGCAAAATTCAGTAGCATTGTCAACTACTGAGGCTGAGTATATCGCCGCACGATGTTGCCGTGCTCAAATTTTGTGGATGAAGCAAACCCTAGAAGACTACAATCTGCACTACACTAATATTCCTATTTATTGTGATAACACTAGCACCATTAATCTGACTAAGAACCCTGTATGTCACTCACGCAAAAAACACATTAAGATACGTCATCACTTTTCACGTGATCACCAACAACACAGGGATATCTGCTTAGAGTTTATTGACACAGATCATCAACTAGCAGACATTTTCACAAAACTACTGGCGGAAGACCGTTTTAACATAATGAGACGAGAGCTCGGTATACTTGAATTTTTAGATTCATAGTGTAGTATGGTAATTAAGTTTAATTTTATGACTCAAAACTTCGTAATTTATTTAACGAAAATTATTTTTGGTACAAGCCTACAAAGGGTCTGTCTGTCACCATGACTACGGTCGAAGCGAAGCGGTACTTAAGTGTTCCTCGATGAACCTCCGTTAGCTGGGACAGTACCCCTACAGCTAACCCAAAGTAATAGAAGTTATTAAATATAGAAGTCAACTATCATAAATTGAGAATTTAAACATCATTACTGCAGTTATAACCTCGGAAATATAAGTAGCCGAACTCGGACCGAACTCTGACCGAGTTCGGACCGAATTTGGGCCGAGTTCGGTCGGCGCTGTTTCAACTTCCAGAACTGAACAGCCGGCCCTAGCCCTTTATAAACCCCTCCTCTCTTCTTCTTTTTCATACAACCAATTCGTGAAAAACCCTCTACTACACCCAAAACTTCTTCCTACTCCTTCCCTTCAAGCTTCCAAGGAGTTCTAGTGGGTTGCTCTACTTCATCTTCTTCTTCCTATCTAAGGTACATCAATTTTTTTTCTTCTCTTCTATGGCTCCCAAGCGTCAGAGAAGATAGGTTGATCCCTCACAAGCAGGATCTTCCTTATCTGATTATGTCCCTACTAGTCTTTTCAGTCCAGCTAGACCATTTGGTTCAGATGATTTTGATTCCGGTCTATTTCCTGATAAGGAATTTTCTGACCTTTGGTTTGATTCATTCTCTGGTCGTAGAATATGTGCTGGAGCTTGCGTAAACTTTACTATTTTTTTTTGAATACGCTTCCACATTTGACCTTCTCGGCTATCGTGACTTCTTCGAAGTAGCCGAGAACATCTACGACAACGCTGTCCGTATGTTTTACTTCAACTTACAGGTAAAACCAAACAGAAACTTCTATTCTTGCGTTGCTGGGCAAGAATTGGAGTTCAGTGCCACCGATATCAGCAAATATTTCCATGTTCCTGATGTGGGTGAAGCTTTTATGGATATCCATCATATCCAATTCCCTGAAAGTGTCACTCTCGACTCCTTCAAAGAACTGCTTTTCCATCCACGACCTGTTCCTAGAAGAATCTTTTCAAAAGATCTTAACCAAAACTTCTATGAACTCTATCGATTTATTTTCTCAGTTCTCCTTCCAAAGAAAGGATCATCTGATGAGATCACTTTCTTAGAGCTGTCCGCTATGTATCATATCTATTTTGGCATTTCTTTTTCTATCCCCAAGACCATGATGGCCTGGATGCTGAACTGCAGAAATACATGACGCAACCTGGTCTATCCTATGCACTTGGCCTCCATCTTTCGAAGGTTTGAAATTGATCTTCAAACCTGTACCTACTCCTTCACAGCCATAGAGCTCAGCAGATCTCGTCGATACCCTACTCTACCTCTGCCTGCTGGAGGTCAGCCTACTCCAGTTGCTGACGCTGAGGCTCCTCCTCCTGATGCTCCTGCTCCAGCCCCTACTCCGGGTTTTGACCCAGGATTTTATCAGCGGTTTGATGACTTTGTTGCTCTCTCTGCGCAACGTCATCAGAGCTACCTCGAATCAGAGTTTTGCCACATCACCCAGGCTCAGGTGTTGCGGAATGGCATTGCTGATCTCCACTGGAGTCTCTTCCAGGACCCATCACATCCAGTGACTATCCTTTCTCACCCAGGCTTCCCAGGTCCCAGGTTCGGAGATGAGGCGACTTTCCCTTACTTCGATCCTACTACTGCTTACTTTCCTCCGGATGCTCCTGGCGGTGACAACCCCACTATGTGATGCAGATTTGAGCTGGTGGATAGTGGACAGGATGTTAGCTGATGATCTATGTTATGATGTAGTTTTTATTTTCTTTTGTCTAAACTTTTTAGTTAGACAACTTATTAGTAGTTTATGATGATGATTGTATCTTTCATTTAGTTTATGCATGATATTATCAGTTTATTTCAGTACTAGTTATCTTTTTATGCACTTTGTGTTATTTGGTTATCTCTTTAGCTTCACTTTGTATGTTTGTCGAAAATTGTTGGCTTCACACATTATAGGGGAGCCAAAGCCATTTTTATATTGACAAAGGGGGAGAAAGAGTACCAAAAAAATCAAAGATTAGAGAAAGCGTACAAATCCAAAACAAAACCAATTTTGTTCAGGTACATTTTATTTATTCTATTTTTTAGATATATTTTGGTATAGACTCAAGTTTGTCAATTATCAAAATGGGGGAGATTGTCGGCCCATTCCATGGTCACACCAGATTTTAATAATCGACATGAACTTAAGTCAATACACAAAATATACGAACTGTTGCTAATCATTTCAGGACATGTGAAATCAATATCAACAAGCGTCGTACTACTGTATCATCAAGTACATAAATCATCAATCTGAATATTACTTTCATTGGTATCCAGTCCCAGTCATTTAACAATTTATTATGTATTTTATCTTTATTGAGTCTAGGATTTAAATTGTAAGATCGACTAGGTAATACTGGCTTAGGTTAATCTCAGTCCACATTTCTAAAAAGCCTACCTATTCTCTTTCTATTTTTCCAAAAGTCCAAAATATTTTTTGCAACAGAATTTGACAAATATTCGAAATTCTCCTAGACAGAACTCAAACCGAGTTCGGCCCGAGTTCGGTCTGAACTCTGCCCGAGTTCGATCTGTTTGAATTCAAATATTCGTTGCCTCCAAATCTGCATGCAACGTACATATGCGAAATCCTTGCATCAGAACTTTGCCAGAACTCTGCCCGAGTTCGGTCTCAGAAAACACCTATAAATATGAGAGAGTTTTTCATTTCAAATCACTCATTCATTCTTCATCTTCTCTTCTCTATTCAATAAGTGTTTTCACCCGATCAAAAGTTTTCATATCACACCTATACTCCTCTTAGCCAAAAGCCAGTAATATCTACTTCGATCTAGAGTCTTTTGGTGTTAAAGAGTTGTACAGAGGTTGTTCAAAGTACAGCAATTATCTTTGTTGTGGAGCCGGTCGTGCGCTCGTCACCAAGCACGGTGTTGTGAAGTTGGTCGTGCACTTGTCACCAAGCACGGTGTTGTAAGAGGCTGCAAGCTCTCAATTAGCTTGTGCCTTAGTGGATTAACATCGAGCAAGAGTACTCGAGACTGGATTATTCCTCTCAGAGGGAGACCAGTATCACTACACCAAAAAGGTCCTTTTGGAACGCTAAAATTTTGTTCCAAATAATTTTAGGCACACCTATATTCCGTGCCTATTTATGGGCTGCCAGATTTGTTGGAACGGAATAAAGGCGTTCCAATAAACATTTATTGGAACGCTTTTATGGTGTTCCAATATTGGAACACCAATAAAGCGTTCCAAAAAAGAGTTCCAACAAAACCTTACAAATTATTTTTTTCCTACTTATTGGAACGGCTAAAAAGAGTTCCAATGTTGGAACAATGGAAAGGCGTTCCTAAGAAAAGCATACCAGGATATTTTGTGCGCCAAATTTTGGAACACCTAGAAAGTGTTCCAGATTTCATATATATATATATATATATATATATATATATATATATATATATGTATATATATATATATATAAAATATATATATATATATATATATATATATATATATATATATATATATATATATATATATATATATATATATATATATATATATATATATGACTGCCCGCATCATTTGAAATGGCACACGTGTAGCTTGAAATAATATATAGCAAGCATAAGTACCATGACTTACAGAACCTGTAGCACTCCAACAAATTTTATAAAAAAGAATAACAATTGATAAAAGAAAAGGTATATAGAATAATAAATACATGCAGAATAGAAAAAAAACAAAGATATATAGAATAATAAAGACAAAATGTCTTATATAAGTATTTCATGTTTAATACAACCTTACTAAATTAACTATCATGCTAAAAAATTATACAAGAGTTGTGAAAATAATTTGAGCAACAATTTTCTCCTCGTTCTCTTATTCCTCATAGCTATTCAAATAGTTGGGAAAATAATTATACGGGATTTTATTCCTCATTCTCTTATTGCCTTCCTCTTAGTTGTCACGGTTGCTTCAAGCTTTGTGACATCTCTCATTGTTGGGATGGCCATTAAGTCTGCAAAGTCGAAAGATCACAAAAACAAACATTTAGTAGAGAAAAACAATTCAGAAGAGAGTGAGGAGTTGTTGACAAAGATGGTTAAAAAAGGGGAATAAAAAGAGGGAAAACACATTGAGTAATTCCGAGTAAGAAATGCAGTAAAAAGTTTAACTTAGAAAATAATCTGTTCTTATCAACAGGTCAAGTGCATGCATTAAATATGATCTGGTAAAACATGAAGGGTTACAGACTACTGATGAAACACCATCTGGTATATCCACATAGGTTGCATGATCATAAGGAAGAGCCCACAATCCACAACTATGCATACACAGAGACAACAATAACTAATCCATAAAAAAGGTACAATATAGCTTTAGATTTTCTACCAGATAAAAAGGGAGGTAATAACTTATAATCAAGGAAAAGATGATAAGATTAACACGATAGAGCACAGAATGCCAAGAATAAGAACTAACATCATCGAATTGTATCATACTAGGTATCCCCATGCCTCTGGCACTCCTTGACAATTAGCTTTTTGAAATTGCTTCTCATTTATATACATGTGTCGTATTCCTAGCCATTTCTATCTTTTAATCTTGACACTTATCTTTTGTTGGGAAAGATCACTCCATTTTAATCGTGACAATTCTATAGATGACACATACACGTGTCATTTCCTCGCCATCCGATTTACTCCTATCTTTTAATCTCGACCCTTCTTTATCCTTTTATCTTTTGTTGTGAAGCACCGCTCTGTTTTATTATATAGTTAGTCAGAGTGCTAGGGCAACTAGATATTAGCATATGCAAATTCTAAATGAGTAAGTACTTAAGATACCACGTGCAAGTAGACTACATAGTTATATTGGGGTTTCGTGCGAGTATTGCAGTTAATTTACATTATTGCATGTGCCACAGGTAGTTATAATGTAGTATACAAGTTCTATATGACATTTTAGTTGTTTGAAGTTCGAAGATATCAGCCAAAGAACAGTATCTCATCCGGATTATGGATCAATATCCAACAGAACTTACATAAAATGTTCACTACCAATTGGTTATGACCCTACCTCAGATTAAAAAAAAAAAGGATTCCGTTGCCAACAACAACAAAGTTTCCAAAATTTTTGTGTCGGCTATTTGAATCCTTTTCTTCCATTCATATCTGTTAAAGACATGCTATATGTAACATAAAAATGTATCCTTCTTAGTTCTTACAGGCTCTCCCAAAAATGAACTCTAGTGACTTGAGTAAAATATTCTGCAGCCCAATCCAATTTACTGCTCAATGCAGAGGAAGAAAATATGATTGGGAAACCAATACAGGAAGGTGGTCTCTTGCATGAATAAACTGCAAAAAACTTTGAAAATTGCTAGATTAAATTAAGAGATATCTCAAGGCTCATTTATATTACTCCTGGACTGCATTCTTTTGGAATAAATACACATTTTGAAAACTAACAAATCAAATATTCTAACTGCATAATGCAATTCATTCATTGTAAAGTAGGATGACACACTAATGATGCTTAACCTGATAGTTGATGTACAATGTTCTAAAATACATACGATACATAATTAGCATTATCAACAATAACATCAAACTATAACACTTAATAATAGGATGATATCATATAGCTTCCACAATCAGGAAGCTATGCAACAAAATATTACAAAATAATGTTATCTGAGAAAGTGAACACTAATTGAAACATTATCAAAAGTTAATACAAGGAAAGGCATATCCTTTATAAATTCAAAAAATAATTTTAACCAGTTATCCATAGCTACAGAATAATAGCGTTAGCAGGAAATCCTTTGATATGTACTTGTAAATGTCTTGGAAGAAGGCTGCTGAGGAGGTCAACTGGAATTTTTTCTAGTCCACCAGGAAGCACAGTGTGAACAGTAAAGGAAAATATTTTATGTACAATGTCCCAAGCGTTGTGCCAATTGATAAGTTCTTCATCAACAAGAATCCTCATAACCTCAGGAATTGCAAGGGAGGGGTGAGTATCATTTAACTGCAAGGCCACCTGAAAGATACTGGCACTAAAAGTTGAAGTTAACAAATAATACGAAAGGCGTAGGCCGTGCAAGACCCAAACTTCAACAACTGTGTCATGTGTGAATCATACATAACAATTGTATCAAAACAAACAACCTTCTCAGGAAATTGATCGAAGTTGCGGTGTGAATCTTTGAACCTCCTAATAATGTCTTGCACTGAGGCTGAGACGAAAAAGTACTGTTGCTTCAACCTAAGTTCCTTCCCCTATGAAGTAAACACATAACCAAGAAGTTCAATAGAAAACAAGTAACTAACTAATGCATCAGAAACACAGTAAAAGAGCAAATCATTACGCATAGTCCTAAAAACTGTGTCCGTTCTTTAATAGTACATACTAGAACAGTTCCATATTCAAATACATGATTCATTTATTTGACTTTATGGATTAGGAAGATATTACCAGAAACAGACTGAAGAGCATTAGTATAGAAGTCTAACATGATAACCACTACACAACAACTATTTTGTGTTAGGGGTGGTCCATGGTACATACTAGTTCTATTTTAGATACGTCCATGTTGGTGCCCCTTCAATCTTTGGGCCCTAGGCCGTCGCCCAACCTGCCATGGGCTAGTGCTGGCTCTGAGTTTATACAAAAAGGAAGTCATGCAAAGGAATAGACAACCAAGAAAGGTGCAATATAGGCCAGAGAAGAAGAAAGAACAAATAAAGACGCTATGGCTACTTACAGTGATAATACACATCACTAAAGTGCCCTCGTTGGCTTAGCTTTGCTCAACCTTGTCTGTCTAACTTTATTTCTGAATCAACTTTGCACTCACGCACATGACCCTGAATAAAACATTGAACCCTACTAGAAAGTCTTTTGAAGCCTACTAGCAAGTCCATCATGAAAAAGTCAAATAGAGGGGAGAATTGGCAGTGAAATTACCCTTATGATTGTATAAACATGAGCATAGACGGCCTTGTGTCTGCTTCAGTAAAACTTTAGAAGGCTTTATTTCTTTCAATATAGCACAAGTAACTTTCAACTTTATGGTATAGAGAACTGTAATAACTGGTAAGTTGTCATGTTGTAAAGGTGCTTACCAGGTCATAATGGCCATTAGGTTTAGCTGCCCACAGACGAAGATTTGTAGTATTCCTTGTCCCATAACCTGGTATTGGGTTGTCATACGCAACAGCCTCTACCTATGGGAATCAAAATGAGTACGAAGTAGATCGTCAGGGTAATCAGAAATATTTTATTCTAAGAAAGACTAGAGTTAATGCATAAAGCCATTGAGAGGGTGCTAAAACATGATGAACAACAGAATACCGTCTCTCCAGGTACCCAAACTTGACAATGATGCCCATCTAATTGCTTTTCTTCAACAGTCCCATAAAACTAGTGCATCCAGGAGAACAAAGCAAGAAACTTGTTAGCCCATAAATATGAAGTATATTTAACTGAAGTAATATTAGATCATTTTTCAACCTTAACTGCATAGGAAATACGAAGACGTTCTATCTCCCACGGGTTTCCAAAATTCAGCCAATAATCAGGTTGCTCATGTTGAAATCCATCCAAGATGACCTGACGGAACAATCCATATTGATAACGGAGTCCATAACTGCAAATGAAAGCATTTGTATTCATTATTCTCAGAGAGACATGCCATCCAATATCCAAAGGGCGATAAATATCTATCTATTATGTACTGTATGGTTATGTTTCAATCATAAAAGAGAAATTCAGGCATCAAACACTAAATGTGTATGTCTTCAAACCAAAATAAATATAACTAAACCATCAATGTCAATTTAAAAGACGTAGTCAGAACAAAACATGATTGATACCAATAAATTTGGAAAGATAAAGAGTCAAAGACTTACCCCCAAGCAGGAAAGTCCATGGTCGCTAACGAATCCATCTGACATGCAGCAAGATGAGCTAGACCACCATTACCCAGAGCTGCATCCCCTTTCTGCCAGACTTAAAATAAAAATTAGCATATGTAAGTAAATAAAACCACCTACTTATCTGATGCATAGTAACTTTCCTCAGAACACTACCTTTTCACACCAAATAGGGTTGGCTACATCTTCAAAGGAAATTCTATATTACTCAGATTTTAAAGAAACTCCATAGTAGATTATTAAGAATTTAACTTCGCTGTTTGCACAGTACAAAGTATCAATAAAACTCCAGTGCCATAAGTTATATGAAAGATCTAGGAGCAGCTTAGTTGCTCGTAAGTACTGCATTGGAAATCTACTTACCAAAAGAGACGAGATATGTACACATTTTACAAGATATACCAAGGTTCCATAGAGCGGAAAGTTAAAATATTAATATCAATAAATTCGAAAAATGGAATTATATATATATGAATTTTAAATTTTCCGCTGCCTACTCTATTCACCCCCCTCTAGAGTATTGCGCTTTACATCCCGTCCCTATATATCGGTCCTACACGTTCAATACTTGACTCATCAATCTCATAAAATTGTTGGGTGCATCACTCAAACCAAATGACATCCATCAAGTCATATAACCTATCTTTGGTCTTGAAAGCAGTTTGTCCACAGGACATATTGGAATTCGGTAATAACCACTTACTAAATCAATTTTAGCGAACACCTTCTTAAAGACTAAGTACTTGTGAGTGTTAGTTTAGATTCAATTCAATTACATTCCCTTCTTAAAGGCTCCACAAACAAATGCTAAGCCATTACAACACTGTAAGTTATATTGTTGTCATTAACTTATTTCAAGTTCCAGTTAAACATTAGTTTGAGTATCAAAAATTAACAAACAAAAGACTACTCGTGAAACTATATTATCGGCCTTCTATCCCGAAAGCATATATAAAATTTTCTTTAACAGTCATTCCATTTAATAACAAGCACCAAACCCAACTTGAAAAACATGTGAAACTATATTCTAATCTATAACTTCATAACTTTGGATGCATATATATATATATATATATATATATATATATATATATATATATATATATATATATATATATATATATATATATAAAAGCATTTTCATAGTTTAACAAATAATTTCCTTGCACATGAAAAAAATGGACTCCTACAGAGAAAAGATAAAACTTAAGAAAACTAATGTCTTAGCTTCAAGTGAAACAAGCAAATTCGAGCTGGAGTTGGTTGCATAACTATGACATGTCAAAGAGGGATATATCATAATAGTCATGTCCATTAACTCTTGTGATGATCTTACAATACTCCTAAGTCTTAAATATATTATCCATACTATTCTTGCCACTACCATCAACATTCATATTTAATTATGCAAATGTGCTAACAAGTTCATCAAGAATGTTTGCACAGTATAGTCCGACAATAACAAAGATAAATCAAGAGACTTGATAATGTCAATTTATATGTATCTTGAGCATCTAATACTAGCCAAGTATAATATTACTTCTAGAGCCCTGTCAATTTAGCAGAGGAATACTATAATTTTAAAAAACCAAAGTACTTCATATTTTAAGGTTAAACTCATTAAATCCTAATCTAACCTTCCAAATTCTCAAACAAATGCATTCACGAACATTTCTTTTCCACAATTTTGTCCTTCTTCCTCAGTCATTCACTACCTCGACCATCTCTCTTTTTCCCCAGTAACCTAGGAAATTCAAACCCAAAAACCCATAACCAGAGAAAAAGGGGTTAGGGTTAGAATTTTGTTTAGTCCTATTGCTTTTAAATTTATGTTAGTTTTTACTTTTGAAACAAAATTAGTTTAAAAATCGATACAAGGATAAAGAAGTCAAAAATAATGCACATGACCATTAAATTGGAAAGATAATTAAAGCCTAAAAAAACTCTAGATAGTGGAAAATAGTTGAGACATTTTGACCTATAAAAATTATGGTGTTGATGTCGCAAGAATTTGCCATCATCATCATCGGCTACGGCGGAGCGGAGGTGGTATTGGCGGTTGATGACGACATTGCCGACGGCTTCTTCCGCTTCTTTTTCTCGTAGGCTATCCCGCGGGCCTTGGCCTGGGAATCCCTGACCTCCCTTAAGTAGAGCCTGACGGTGCGCGTGCCGAAGGGGTTGGCCTCCGGCTGGCCATCGTTCTCCTCTAAGGCGGCGCTGACGCGGCCGACGAGGACGTCGAGGCTGCTCCAGGCCTGGCGGAGCGGGCAGGGGCAGGAGAGGGAGGGTTTGGGTGGCCGAAGAAGGGGCAGCCGTCGGAGTGGACCTTGGTCTTGCCGAACTGGTCGAGGTAGCGAGGAACTCGAGCACGTAGGCGTCACTGCAGCGGGAGAGGGCGAGGGGGGCGGTGGTAGCGGAGGTACTGGCCGAAGGTGTTCCAGTCGCTGCGGTTCTGGGACTCGTAACGGTTGGGCCGACCACCATCGGAGCCGCCGACAGCGCCGCCGCTGACAGCCGCAATCCAAGCCCGGTGCTAGCATCTCGAACCTAATCTAAATTAGCTCTCAGTTGATTAGATTTGTGGAAAGTAGAAAGAAAATGAGAGAGGAGAGAGAGATTTGGGGTAGGGGTTTTGTGGGGTGGGTGGGGTGGGATGCGTGCCAGATGAAGAAGAAAAGTGTGGACGTTTAACATTATTGTTTCATAAAAGTCATTCGATCACATGAACTAAATTGTTATTATTGGAAATGGTTTTGGAACGGTTTATATGTGTTCCAGATTACATAAATTTTATTAAAAATAAAAAAAATTAATATTTAGAACGGTTTTTTATTTTGGCACACTTTTTTTCGTTCCAAAATCTAGACACACTTAATAGGCGTTCCAGATTGAAATATGCCTAGTGTTCCTAATTAACTATTTTGGTTTAGTGTATACATCGCTGTGTCACTGAGTTTGATCTCTCTATCTCTTGCTTTATTTATTTTACTATCTCTTATTTACTACCATAGTTATAGTTTAAATTTTAAATTAGTGATTATTTTCCGCTGCACACACATACACACTCTATTCACCCCCTTCTAGAGGTGCTCAATGGTCCTACAGTGCTGGCCAACATTGTTCAAGCCCCGGTATCTAGGCTAAAATAAGCTACCAATGTCGGTTTCACCAGCTCTAACAGCTACTTCGGGGCCCTGGTTGAAATTTTCGGCGAAGAGTACATTCACCCTGACGAGCATATCATCGTCCAAAACACGCTCGGCAGGAAGGATGCATCAACTTCCAAAAAATAAAACAAAATCATCTCATAAGAGGTTCCGGCCAGAACCAGCCGATCGGCTGCAAAACTCAACAAACCAACCCACTCCAACACCCTTAATGTTCAACATCCTTTCATAGGAAGTTAGGGGTCTTGCGAACAAACCAACCTTGAGAAGACTTAACAGCCTCAGGAAGATTCACAGAATCGACATCCTTATCATTATGGAACCTAAAATCCCCTATAAGAGAATCCAGTCCATCTAGTTGCAGCTTGGCTTCCCCTTCGCCATTGTTTGCAGCCACGATATTTGGATCTTCCATTCGGTCGACGTGAAGATTGGCATCATCCACAATTTGAGACAAGCGCTCTCGTGTTGGGTTGAACATCCGATGCTTCAACAACGGTCCCTCTTATCTGCCGTCCACGAGAGCCGTGACATCATCGAACGGAAACAACTCTGAGAGACGTTGAGTAACAATCATCTCAACTACAATAACCTACCTTGGCTTTGTGTGGGGGACTTCAATGCAGTCATTAACATGGAGGAGAAGCTAGGTGGGCGGCCTTCCCCTCGCTTGCCATGTAGGACTTTAATAACTTCCTCTTCAACTCACACCTATCCCCCCTTCAGTTCTCCAACAGTACATTCACGTGGTGTAACATGTAGGTAGGCAATATGAGACAATACTATCGCCTTGATCGAGCCCTCGTCAATCCTCTGTGGTCGGATATGAACATCATATCTAACCTTGCTCACCTGAACGCTACTAAATCTGACCACTCCCCTCTTCTTATCGAGATCAGCAAAAATTCTAATCAAATCAAAAAGACCTCCGCTTCCACGACCTCTGGCGCCACCACCCCTAGTTCAGAACCACTCAGGTTGTCGCCTGGAGTAGTACTGATGCCCTGGACCCCTTTTTTGCGTTACAGCCAAACTCAAAGCCACCAGAAAAGCACTCTCTCTTTGGAGGAAGGAAGCTTTCGACGACTTCTTTCAAGTGGTCTGTGACGTAGAGGACGACGTCACCCGTTCGGAGATTTTGTTCACTCGCGATAGATCGCCCGTGGCTTGTGCATCCCTTAACCTCATAAGAGCGTTATTAAAGTTTCGGCTCAAAGTGGAGACAGAATTCTGAAAACAAAAAGCCAGGCTGACATGGGACATAAAAGGCTACAAGAATACGAGCTATTTTAACTCGTGCGTTAAGGGACGCAGGCAACAACTCAACCTCCACCAAATAGCCGACAAGAGCGGTCACATTCTCAAAAAGCAAAAAGACATCCACCTGGCCGTGAAAGATTTCTACTCCAAGCTGTTTACTAAAGTTAACATTGTCAAGGGAGTGGAATTTCTCACGGTGATCCCTAATCTTATCGAGGAGAGAAAAAACATCCAGCTTACTCTCTAGCCCTCGGAAACAGAAGTTAAAGAAGCGGTGTGGGCGTTGAACGAACATAGTGCCCCCGGACCTGACTGCTTCACTGGCGTTTTCTTCAGAACATATTGGGACATCATCAAGTCCGACATCCTCGAGGCATTCATAGCTTTCTTTCAAGGAGTCAGGTACACCAAATCGATCTCTAGCACCAACCTCATCCTCATCTCCAAGAAGGACAATCTGGAGACCTTCAAAGATTTTCGCCCCATAAGTCTGTGCACATTCACCAACAAAATTATCTCCAAAATTATCTCCAACTGCGTGACCGGTATCCTCCCCAGGATTATCTCGAAGGAGCAAAGCGGCTTTGTCGAGACCGTAATATTTTAGACAACATTATGCTTGCTCAGGAAATGATCACCTGCATGAAATTTCCGGCTAGAGGAGGAAACATGGCCATCAAATTGGACATGGAAAAGGCTTACGACAGGCTTGACTGGCAATTCATGATATGGGTGTTCAGGGCCTTCGATTTCTCGGAGACTTGGATCAACATAGTGTGGAGATCTGTAACACCCCAGTCCCAAAATACGTAGGACCAAGTACGTGAACATGCCAGCTGCACATATACGAAGAACACTCCAATATATGGAATCCTTATATATGCACATAAGCTATAAATAAAATAATCACAGGCCAGAATAACATATCTAATCTCATCACAGCTCAACACAGAGGATAATAAAGTCCAAATCAATAAATAAGAGTATCAAAAGATAGCTGGGTGGACATACTCACTCCAAACAGCTATGAAAAATAGTCTCACAAGATCGCAGTCCAACCTCCGCAAAAATAGAAATGAAAGAGATGTAAAATAATGTCCACTAAAGTCTCAAATATAGAATAGACTAGAAATCAGTAGTGACTGCCTCGTCATCAATGTAGGATAGCTCCAATGCCGCTCCGTACTCCTGTAGAAAATCGTCTAAACCTGGAGAGATAACCAGGTCCTCAGGGGACATAGCAAGATATAAGAAAACACCATGCCATATAAACTGTGATAATATAATAAGAGAAAAAAAGTTTGCATGCAATCGGGTTCCTGACCATTCTACTGTGAATATGCAGTTGAGATACAATCCTTCGACGCATGAGCCCTGGCTGTAAATGGGATCGACATAGTTCCCATAAAGGGCACCAGGGGCCTACGTCCATAATGCTCAGGAAGCGTCAAAGGGAACCATGTACAAGGGGCTACGTCCATAATGCTCTGGGAAACGTCAAAGGGCGCCTGGAGCCTGCGTCTCCGGAGGAGCGCACAGGTAATCAGGGAAGTGTAGAGAATCCCATACGTCATGTATTGTTCTCCACGCCCAATGCCTAGTATCATCATCTTCATGACTGATATGAACCTCTAGTAACCGCCAAGTCTTCTAACATGCAATACTATTGGCAGTTATTCCTATCCGTCGCACGCTTCATACGTATCGGTGGCCAGCCGACTACGCGGAAATGTGTCCTACATGTGACTCACATCACGTGATACAATAAGTGTCAAGGCCGTATGAGATATACCAATACATCAACATCAATGGGTGGTCAATAGACTAAGTCAATGAGAGAAATAAATAAGACGAGATAAACGACCAATAGAGTCGCTTGCACCCAAGTGTGACTTGGATGCACAGTTTAAATATCAAGGAACAAAATGCTGAAAATAACAACTGAAAATAAGAAGTATAATAATCACAGAGTAAGGTGGCAAGGTATCTTGCCTGATGGTACAAAGTGGCAATTCTAAGAAATCACAATGTCAGCCAAGAAACGTCACAATCTCCAAACAACTCCGGACGCTGAAACAAACATCAAAAATTCATTCGGTGTAAAAGATATACCTAGGAAATGCCTGTCCAAAAGTCAAATTCTGGAACAGGGGCAAAATCATAATTTCAGGTCAAAACGATATCCGCCGTTAGACCCGTTTTGCACTGAAATACGTCCCAAAGTCTGTGGTCTCTAAAGTCATCAAACTACATGTCTACAATTTCAGTTTGAGGAGAGGAACTCAACGGTATGTCCAGTTTTGGATTCCGATGAGCCGTGCACAAAATTGCCCGTTTGAGTGGGTCGCGGGCCCGCCAAAAATGCGTTCCGGTTCGACCTTCTCAGAATCATACCAAACGTGGCACACAGGACCAGAATTTCGATCCAAACCAGTTGGCGCAAGTTTCGTCTCGATTCGACGACTGTACACGAAGTTATAGGTAAGTTTGCAAAACGCCGATACGGGGGTATCTTGGCGGATACGGACTGATTTCGTCGTGCACACGCGACGAAACTGAGTTTCGTCAGTTCCCAAAAATCAGGAACATCCATACGCGTCTTTTGATGCGTATAACGCATGACCATGTCGCCCGGTTCATCGGGGCACACGCCGTATCGATAAAATTCAGAAAATTAATACAATTAAACACAGGTTTTTCCTCAACTTCAACATCAATCTACTTTTTACACGCTAATCGAAACGACAATCCAGAAGATACGTCACAATCTTGGTTATATTGTCTTTTACTGTTTTTAAATAGTTCCTACATTACTTTACTGCACAGCAAGAAAATTTACCGACAAGTTGTCGTTTTAAAACAGTTTTTATTATTAACGAAAATAGATTTTTGTTCAACTTCGTCTCAATTTTCCGAGCAAGTCGATAGGTTGTTTTCGAAATCCACCTGGAGGATCTCGAAGATGGTCAAGTCTACTTTCCAGAAAATCTTACGGATCGAAAATCAGTGCTACCAGTAAAAAGTTACGTCGTAGGGAAGTAGGGTACCTTGAGTGGGGAAACTGCTCTGTGGGTGACGCGGGGCTGACTTTCGATGCTCCGTTCGTCGCGCACAAAACTTCGTCGCTGGTGAAACGAACTCGTAGGCGAAGGGGGTATGATCAGGTGTAACTTTCGTTTTGGAAGTCTAGGATTTTGAGGTTCGTGGAAAAAGATGTATTTATATCAACTCCTAGTAAAACCTAATACATGTGGGTTTAGGAATAATAAAGGAAATCAATCCCATGGGTTGGGTTGTCGTGAGCCTGCTGCTAGCAAGCGAAAACTTTGGGAGGGGGGCGCCCACTTTATGTGGGTGGCTTGTTGTATTTTTTTTTAATCTACTTTCCTTTCCTTTTGCTTTTCTTTGTTATTTACTAACAATATTAAAAAAGCTATGGTCGGTCCCCTCCTGGGCCGACCACCACAGCTAACCTTTTTTTTTTTTAACAACCAATATATATATATATATATATATATATATATATATATATATATATATACACACACACACACATAAATATATATATGTATATATTCACATAAAATCCTATAAATGATAAATAAGTAACAAAATATTTGTAATAACTGTAGGCTATATTTAGTAGTATTTAAAATATTAAGCACACAAACATACCTATATTATATACATCTATAATTACACACATACATATAATTACCACCTTAAGTCCAAATAATATAGAAAAATAATTTTTAAAGCACTAAAATAGTTAAAAATACTGCAGGTTTACATCCTACCCAACTTGAAGAAAATTTCGTCCTCGAAATTAAACTAAGGTCGGGGGATCAAATGCAATGCAAGGAATATTAGCAACTTAAGATTCAAGGCATACCTCCGTTTTCGAACAAATGCGGGTAGCGGTTTCGGATGTCGTCCTCGCGCTCCCAAGTAGACTCCCCTGGCGAGTGATGCTTCCATGCCACGCGAACCAATGGAATAGATTGATTCCGCAATACTTTCACTCGGCGATCGAGGATACCTACTGGTTGCTCTTCGTACGACAAACTCGGTCCGACTGTGATTTCGGAGTGATCAAGCACATGATTGCTGTCCGCCACGTACCTCCTCAGCTGAGATACATGGAATACGTCATGCACTCCCTCTAGCGACGGTGGCAAGGCCAATCTGTAGGCAACCTCTCCAATACGTTCCAAGGCATCGAAAGGCCCGATGTACCTTGGACTCAACTTGCCACGTCCTCCGAATCGAATCGTGCCTCTAGTGGGGGATATCTTCAAGAACACATGGTCGCCCTTTTTGAACTCCAAGGGTCGACGACAATTATCTGCCCACTGCTTCTGACGATCCTGCACTGCTCGCAGGTGGCCCTGAATCTTCTTTACTGTCTCCACTGTGCTCAAGACCAACTCGGGACCCATTAGCTGTCGCTCTCCTATGTCGCTCCGACAAACAGGAGACCGACACTTCCTACCATACAATGCTTCAAACGGAGCCATTTGAATGCTCGCTTGATAGCTATTATTGTAGGAAAACTCAACCATGAACCGCCAAAGTCAAGCATACATGCTCTCAACATATCTTCTAGCGTCTGAATGGTACGCTCCGACTGGCCGTCTGTCTGCGGATGGTATGCCGTGCTAAACTTCAATCGGGTGCCCAAACTCTCTTATATGCTCCTCCAAAAGTGCGAAGTAAATCTCGAGTCACGGTCCGACATAATACTAACAGGCATACCGTGCAATCTCACAATCTGCTCCATATATATCTCTGCCAATACCTCTGTCGATTGGCCCACTCTAAAAGGTAAAAAATGGGCTGACTTTGTAAGTCTATCAATAATCACCCACACTGCGTCACGTTCCATAGTAATGTGCTCCCACTTCCACTCGAGAATGGGTAGCGGCTGCAATAATCCGGCCGTCCTCTGGTGCTCCACCTTAACTTGTTGACATACCAAGCACTTGGCAACAAAATGAGCTATCTCCCGCTTTATTCCGTGCCACCAATAATACTGTCGTAAGTCACGATACATCTTGGTCCCTCCGGGATGAATGGAGTATGCCGAACTGTGAGCCTCTGCCATAAGCTCCTGCCGTAGATCTCCATTGGGTACATAAATGCGATCACCACATCGCAATGTCCCATCTGAGTGGATCCTCAAACCTGTCTTCTCTTCTGCTTCATTCCTCTCTTTCAGTCGTTGAAATCTAGCATCATTAGGCAATGTTGCCTTGATGCGCTCTACCAATGATGATCGTACCTGAAGGTTGGCTAATACGCCGTCTGCTCCAGGCAATACTACCTCAATACCAAGCTGCTCCAAGTCTCTAATCAATTCCTTCTGTGTAGTCAAAAAGTGTACCATGGGCTTACGACTTAACGCGTCTGCCACGACATTAGCCGTGCCCGGATGATAATGTAGCTCAATCTCATAATCCTTCATCAACTCCAACCAACGTCATTATCGTATATTCAACTCGTTTTTTGTGAACACGTACTTGAGGCTCTTATGATCAGTGTAGATATCAACCTTCTCGCCGTACAAGTAGTGTCTCCATAGCTTCAAAGCTAAGATAAGCGCTGCGAGCTCTAGATCGTAGGTGAGATAATTCTTCTCGTGCACTCTCAACTGTCGCGATGCATATGCTACTACCCGACTGTGCTGCATCAATACACATCCTAATCCCTTTTCGGATGCGTCGCTGTAGATCAAAAATCCTTCTGGGCCCGATGGTAGTGTCAAGATCGGTGTTGTGGTCAATCGCTTCTTTAACTCATCAAATGCGGCTTGACACTCGTCTGTCCATACAAACTCCTGATCCTTGCAAGTCAATCGAGTCATTGGCCCCGCTATTCGAGAGAAATCTTCTACGAACCGTCGGTAGTAACCCGTAAGTGCGAGGAAACTTCTCACCTCAGTAGCTGATGTGGGAGCGGGCCATGATTTGACTGCTGTGATCTTCTTTGGGTCCACTGATATACCATGACCCGTAACAATATGACCAAGAAATGATACCTCATTGAGAAAGAAATCACACTTGCTAAGCTTCGTGAAAAGTCGCTCATTCCTCAATGTTCCCAAAACTATCCGTAGATGCTGCTCATGCTCCTCTTGACTCTTGGAGTAAATCAAGATATCGTCTATAAAGACTACTACAAATTTGTCCAAGTATTGGTGAAAGATCTTGTTCATTAAATTCATGAAAACTGCGGAAGCATTGGTCAAACCGAAAGGCATGACCAAGAACTCGTAGTGTCCATACCTCGATTGAAAGGCCGTCTTGGCAATATCTTCCTTCCGAACCTTCAATTGGTGATAGCCCGATCGTAAGTCAATCTTGGAGAATACTTTTGCTCCACTCTGTTGATCGAATAAATCGTCTATACGCGGCAAGGGATACTTGTTCTTCACCGTCACTGCATTCAATGATCTGTAGTCGATGCACATGCGCACTGTCCCGTCTTTCTTGGGCACAAAAAGAACGGGTGCTCCCCATGGTGACACACTGGCACGAATAAATCCCTTCTCTAATAAGTCATCAATCTGCGTCTTTATCTCTACCAACTCCTTGGGTACCAGACGATATACTCGAGATGAAATAGGCTCGGCTCCGGGAATAAGCTCAATAGAAAACTCAATATCTCGGTCAGGTGGTAGTCCTGGCAATTCTTCGAGGAATACATCCTCGAACTCGGTGATAATAGGGTCCTGAGGAGTGTCATGCATCATCATATGAGTTCCCGATGCGGGTGCATCACAACTCTCTTCGTCTTCTTTGGTGAACTCAAACTCTGCGGCATTCGATGGTCTAAAGATAATACTGCTCCTATGGCAGTCGATAAGAGCGAAATGCTGGCTCAACCAGTCCATTCCAAGAACCACATCAAATGTCGGCATAGGGAATACAAGAAGTCATGCCATCATCTCTCTACCATTTATCACTATAGGACAACATCCACAAACACCACTAACAGGTACAACTCCTCCTCCAGTGAGGATTTTAACATTCTTAGCTAAAGGTGTGATGGGAATGCTGTGTCTAGTAGCAAAACTAGTGGCTATAAATGAATGTGTGGCTCCAGTATCAAATAATGTAATAGCAGGAAAAGATACAACTATAACCATACCTGCTATAACCTCCGCCTCTGTCTCTATATCCTCAACAGCAAGTGAGAATACCTGTCCATAATTCTGTCCCGGGCCTTGAGCTCTGGCCTTGTTGTACTGTACGCCTTGGGGAGGCAATGGTTGACGAGGTACTCCTGCTACGGGCCGTGGTGCTGGAAGAGCTGGGGCTGTGGGTCTCGAGTTCTGCCGAGCTTGTACTATTGCATGTTGCTCCGGACAATCCTTGAGCATGTGCTGATTGGATCCACATCTCAAGCATAATCCGAGGCGAGTCCTGCAGTCGTTCTAGAGATGTCCTTATTTTCCGCAGTAATGGAAAACGGGCTTCTAATAAGGTAAGGGCCTCTATTGGAACTGTCCTGTGGCCCTCCTAATAGGTCCACTCTGAGTAGCTCGGGCTGGTGTAGCTGCTGGTGTATGACGCCTCGATGTCTGCTGTTGTTCCTTGCGAAGAATCTCCTGAGCACGAGCTTCTTCCAAGACAGCTGAATGGGAGACTCGAGACTTGGTAGTCGTATAAGACTTGAGCTCTGGTGCAAGCCCCTGGTGAAATCTCCTTGTCTTTTCTAACTCTGTCGGAATCAATCCCGCACCAAATCGACTCAGACGATTGAACTCTGAGTCATACTCATCAACTGTCATATTCCCTTGCTTCAGATGAAGGAACTGGTCGTAGAGACCATCTCTGACATGAATAGGGAAGAATCTCTCATAAAATACATCATAGAACTGCTTCCAGGTGATCCCAGTGCCTAGTCGTCTCTCTTTCGCCTTCCACCAGTGGTGAGCATTGTCTTCTAACAGTAGGTCCACTGCTGTCATCCAATCTCGAGCTGGCAACTGGGATGCCTTCAGTAGCTTCTCGGTACTAATAAGCCACTGTGATACCTCTAATGGCTTCTCCGTCCCTCTAAAGGCCTTAGGGTTCATATCTGTGAAATTTTTGATAGAGCCTTCATAGGGATGCAGAGCCGGTGCTGGTACTGGTACTGGAGGTGGTGGTAGGGGTCTAGCCATAGCTGCCATCATCGTCTGTCTCATCAGCTCAGTCTGCTGCCACTGAGCCTGCATCATGGCATACATAAACTGAGTAGTAGGGCTCCCATCAGTCGGTGGTGGAGGCATCTGAGGTCCCGACTGTGGGGGAAACTACTGAGGGAATGGTGGTGGTGGAGGCAGTAGTACATTCCCTCCCGGTGGCATGGTAGTAGTCTGTCTAGCCTGGCTGCCTGGAGGTGCAGTGACCTCTGGGTACTCCGTCGTCGGTGTCGTAGTAGGCTGCGACAGTCCTAGCTGGTAGGGTGTCGCTGGAGTCATGGGAGGATTCTGTCCCTCCGAAGTAGTCTCCTCACCAGATGTGAGGGCCAAGGCAGAAGTGCGTCTGCTTCGTAGATTCATATTGTTGGCATGAGGAAGATAATTAGTTGATATTAGAAAAGATTAGATATGGGATAAATCAAATAATCAAGGATGTTTCAAAAAGATTGGAAGTCAAGGGATAGTAGTAGTTCTGGATGAGATATTCCTATTCCTATATGCAGGCTTGTTGGGCACAGTCATGGAACCCAACAATATTAAATCCGACCTGCATGGGCGACCACAAAAATATGTAATGCCCCAGTCCCAAAATACGTAGGGCGAAGTACGTGAACATGCCAGCTGCACATATACGAAGAACACTCCAATATATGCAATCCTCATATATGCACATAAGCTGTAAATAAAATAATCACAGGCCAGAATAACATATCTAATCTCATCACAGCTCAACACAGAGTATAATGAAGTCCAAATAAATAAATAAGAGTATCAAAAGATAGCCGGGTGAACATACTCACTCCAAACAGCTATGAAAAATAGTCTTACAAGATCGAAGTCCAACCTCCGCAAAAATAAAAATGAAAGAGATGTAAAATAATGTCCACTAATGTCTCAAATATAGAATAGACTAGAAATCAGTAGTGACTGCCTCGTCATCAATGTAGGATAGCTCCAATGCCGCTCCGTACTCCTGTGGAAAATCGTCTAAACCTGGAGAGATAACCAGGTCCTCAGGGGACATAGCAAGATACAAGAAAACACCATGCCATATAAACTATGATAATATAATAAGAGACAAAAAGTATGCATGCAATCGGGTTCCTGACTATTCTACTGTGAATATACAGTTGAGATACAATCCTTCGACGTATGAGCTCAGGCTGTAAATGGGATCGGCATAGTTCCCATAAAGGGCACCAGGGGCCTACGTCCATAACGCTCGGGAAGCGTCAGAGGGCACCATGTGCAAGGGGCTACGTCCATAACGCTCTGGGAAACGTCAGAGGGCACCTGGAGCCGGCGTCTCCGGAGGAGCGCACAGGTAATCAGGGAAGTGTAAAGAAGCCCATACGTCAGGTATTGTTCTCCCCACCCAATGCCTAGTATTATCATCTCTATGACTGATATGAACCTCTAGTAACCGCCAAGTCTTCTAATATGCAATGCTATTGGCAGTTACTACTATCCGTCGCACGCTCCATACGTATCGGTGGCCAGCCGACTACGCAAAAATGTGTCCTATATGTGACTCACATTACGTGATATAACAAGTGTCAAGGCCGTATGAGATATACCAATACCTCAACATCAATGGGTGGTCACTAGACTAAGTCAACGTAAGAGAAATAAATAAGACGAGATAAACGACCAATAGAGTCGCTTGCACCCAAGTGTGACTTGGACGCACAGTTTAAATATCAAGGAACAAAATACTGAAAATAACAACTAAAAATAAGAAGTATAATAATCACAGAGTAAGGTGGCAAGGTATCTTGCTTGATGGTGCAAAGTGGCAATCCCAAGAAATCACAATATCAGCCAAGAAACGTCACAATCTCCAAACAACTCTGGACGCTAAAACAAACATCAAAAATGCACTCGGTGTAAAAGATATACCTAGGAAACGCCTGTCCAAAAGTCAAATTCTGGAACAGGGGTAAAATCATAATTTCTGGTCAAAATGATATCCGCCGTTGGACCCGCTTTGCACTGAAATGCGTGCCAAAGTTTATAATCTCTAAAGTCGTCAAACTACATGGCTACGGTTTCAGTTTGAGGAGAGGAACTCAATGGTATGTCCAGTTTTGGATTCCGATGAGCCGTGCACAAAATTGCCCGTTTGAGTAGGTCGCGGGCCCGCCAAAAATGGGTTCCGATTCGACCTTCTCAGAATCGTACCAAATCTTGGCACACAGGACCAAAATTTTGATCCGGACCTATTGGCACAAGTTTCGTCTCGATTCGACGACTGTACACGAAGTTATGGGTAAGTTTGCAAAACGCCGATACGGGGGTATCTTGACGGATACGGACTGATTTTGTCGCGCACACGCGACGAAACTGAGTTCCATCAGTTCCCACACGTCAGCTACATCCATACGCATCTTTCGATGCATATAATGTGTGACCACGTCGCCCTGTTCATCGGGGCGCACGCCGTATCGATAAAATTTAGAAAATTAATACAATTAAACACAGGTCTTTTCTCAACTTCAACATCAATCTACTTTTTACACGCTAATCGAAACGACGATCCAGAAGATGCGTCGCGATCTCGGTTATATTGTCTTTTACTGTTTTCAGTTAGTTCCTACATTACTTTACTTCACAGCAAGAAAATTTACCGACAAGTTATCGTTTTAAAACAGTTTTTATTATTACAAAAAATGGATTTTTGTTCAACTTCGTCTCGATTTTCTGAGCAAGTCGATGGGTTGTTTTCGAAATCCACCTGGAGGATCTCGAAGAGGGTCAAGTCTACTTTTCAGAAAATCTTACGGATCGAAAATCAGTGCTACGAGTAAAAAGTTACGTCGTAGAGAAGTAGGGTACCTTGAGTGGAAAAACTGCTCAGTGGGTGACGCGGGGCTGACTTCCGATGCTCCGTTCGTCGCACACAAAACTCCGTCGCTGGTGAAACGAACTCGTAGGCGAAGGGGGTATGATCAGCTGCAACTTTCGTTTTGGAAGTCTAGGGTTTTGAGGTTCGTGGAAAAAGATGTATTTATATCAACTCCTAGTAAAACCTAATACATGTGGGTTTAGGAATAATAAAGGAAATCAATCCCACGGGTTGGGTTGTCGCGAGCCTGCTGCTAGCAAGCGAAAACTTTGGGGGGGGGGGGCGCCCACTTTATGTGGGTGGGTTGTTGTATTTTTTTTTAATCTACTTTCCTTTCCTTTTGCTTTTCTTTGTTCTTTACTAACAATGTTAACAAAGCTGTGGTCACCCCCCCCCCCCCGGGCCGACCACCACAGCTAACCTTTTTTTCAACAACCAATATATATATATATATATATATATATATATATATATATATATATATATATATATATATATACACACACACATAAATATATATATGTATATATTCACATAAAATCCTATAAATGATAAATAAGTAACAAAATATTTGTAATAACTGTAGGCTATATTTAGTAGTATTTAAAATATTAAGCACACAAACATACCTATATTATATACATCTATAATTACACACATACATATAATTACCACCTTAAGTCCAAATAATATAGAAAAATAATTAATAAAGCACTAAAATAGTTAAAAATACTGGGGGTTTACAAGATTGATCAGCGACTCCTGGTTCTCTACCGTAATCAATGGCCAGGCAGATGGCTTCTTCAAATCTAGTAGAGGAATCAGGCAAGGCGTTCCTCTATCCCGCTCCATCTTTATCGTAGCTGCTGAAGCTCTTTACAGAAATCTGAACAACATGGTTATCTCTCACAGATTTCAACATTGCCACACCTCTAGAGGCTGTCCAATCATCACTCATCTTGCCTAAGCTGATGACATCCTTATCTTCTCCTCTGGAGACACTGCTAGTGTCGAGGTGTTTAACTCCACGCTGTAGAGATACACCAGATGCTCTGGACAGCATATCAACCCTACCAAGAGCGTTATCTATGCCCATCACAAAGCGAGTAGAGAGCACTCCCTTAATCTCACCAATATTATATCATTCTCTATCGCGTACCCCCTTTTTATCATTTATGCTGCCCCCTGGTTTACGGCAGATCTAGTACGAGCATTTTAAATGGGCTCGTGGGCAAAATCCAAAAAAAGCTTGAAGGATGGCACAACGCGATTCTATCTCTCGGCGAGAAAATGATTCTGATTTAGCATGTGCTCTCGTCCATCTCTATATATACCCTAGTGTCCTGCTCTCCTCCGAAAAAGGTCCTTAATGCCATCGAAAAATTGTTTGTCGACTTCCTTTGGGGGCACAACGATGGTAAAGATAAACATCACTGGGCCAGTAGGAATACAATGGCCAAACCCACGACCAAGGGAGGCCTCGGTTTCTGCAGGTTGGCTCAGGTAGTGGACACTTGCACGATGAAGTTACGGTGGAAGCACCGAGAGAACCTTTCACTTTGGGCTCGGTTCATGAAGGCCAGATACTTTAAATATGCACACCCGACAGTCGCCATCACGAATAGCATATCCTCCACCACGTAGGGACGCATGTTGAATGGTCGTCTACTCGTCGAGCCTCTCATTTATCTTCGGCTTGGCACAGGAGAGTCGTCCCTATTTCACGATATTTGGCTCGGAGATCGCCTTCTTCATAGGCATCCAGAGGCTCCCCCAGACAGCGTTATCAGTGATCTGTATACCAGTGTGGGCGAGTAGGACTGGAAGAGGGTTCGAAAGTGGACCAGTAAAAAGGATGCGGCTGGTCTAGCTGCCTCGGGATTAGTAGTTAGCACCGACCTTGACTCTTTGAGGTGGTCCCTTTGGGCCCACGACTTTTTTACTTTAGCGACTGCGAAAACCATGGATCGGGACATTGGAGGTCTGCCCCACGTTACCGGACCCATCTGGCAGAGCTACATTCCCAAAATGGTCATTTCTGATCTGGAGAGCACCGCACAAGAAGCTTCCCATAGATGACGCTCTCACCACCATCGGATTTAGCCTAGCATCTGCATGTCACTATTGCCTGGAGCATAGTTCTGAGAATGCGGACCACATCCGTAGGTCTGGTGACCTAGCTACGCTCGTCTGGAATGCCTTCTCCCATAGATGCAGCCAAAGTTTGGCGTGAGGTGGCTTCAACGATCTCCTGATGTCCTTGGGCTTGGCCTCTCCTGGCTACCAGATCGTTGCAGCCGCCATCATATGGGTGATTTGGAAGAACCATAACAAATTCAGATAGAAAGGCCACCAATACACTCCACATCACCTTATCAGAGAGGCGCACAGGCAGATCAGAAAAGTTAGCAGACACTACAAACACACCCGTCTAGATTTCTAGACCTCCTTGCTAAGTTAGACCTAAGGCGTAGTTCTTCTTTGGGTGAGTGGCAGCTGGTCCTTCCCCCCGCCCCTTTACTTTTCCCTTTTTGGCCATTGTTTTTGCTCCCTTCCTTGTAAAGGTTACGACATTTTGCACCCTTATATGAATATATTCTCTGGTTCTGGTTTATATATTTATATATATATATATATAAATATATATATATATATATATATATATATATATATATATATATATATATATATATATATATATATATTTATATATATATATATATATATATATATATATATGTATATATATATATATACATATACATATTTGAAGAAATGGGTAAATTGCGGCGAACTCGCCTCTAATGGGGCTCAAACTCGTGACTACCTAGGCTGTATGCATCTCTCTTAACCACTAGGCTAGGGGTCATTTGGATTATATATATATATATATATGTTGGCATTTTTGCTTGTTGGTCTTTTTCTTTAGAAACTAGAAAGATAGTCCTACATTGGAAAAACCAAATGGACGGTATCTCTATATAAAGCTTTGCTTGTGTTGAAAGATCACATGAAGTGTGGAAAGGTACATGGGTGCCATATGGGGGCATTTTTCTAGTAGAAAGAAGGCTAAACCAATAAAGAAGCATTAATGCTTTTTGTCATGCTCATGGGATAATTCTCTTATGGAGCTAAGACCCGAAGGGGCTTAGCGACTCGGACTCGGGCTCAAGGACGTAAAGTGGCATTTTTTGGCATTTTCTTGATGCGCTCGTCTTTGCGCAAGTCGCAGCGCTGGTGCAGCAGGCGCGCAGGTGCCGCGGTGATGGGCGCACAGGTGCTGCGGTGTGCAGGTGCTACAGTATTGGGTGTGTAGAAGCTGCGAGGCTACGACGTGTAGGTTCTTGGTACTTATCGTGCAGGTGCTGCAAGGCTGCGGCCCACAGGTGTTGCAGGGCTACGACGTACAAGTGCTGGGCACTGAGCGAGTAGGTACTGCGGGCTTCGCAGCTACGCGCGCAGGTTGACGGGCTGAGTGGCTATGGGGCGTAGCTGGCGGATGATGTGGCTGATTGGAAGATTTGAGCGGTTATGGAAAGATTGAGTTAATTGATCAGATCCGATCTTCATAGGATTTAAATTGAATTCATTCAAATCTTTCCATTATTCGCTCCTATCTTTTCGCAATCAGTTACGACGAGGATTAGGATTAGGTTTTTGGCCCTTCTCTATAAATACTATCTTCGTGCCTTCATTAAGGACTTACGCAAAAATAAAGACACAAAGAGAGAAGTGTTGTCGCTGCCATTGAAGTCCTAAGGAGTTTTTCGAGTTTGTAAAGGAGGTGACAGCGAGCGTTCCAGAAGTTCTTTAGAACTTGCTGGTTCTTAGGAGCAGATCGCAATAGGGCTAATCTTGCTTTGAGCAACGGTGATCTTTATCACGCCAGCAAAGTCATTGCATCAACTCTGGTTGAGAGCAATCATTCATCTCGTTGCATCAGCTTTGGTTGAGAACGAGTGTTCATCTCTCTCTTAGGAGAACGGATTTTCCGTCTCTCCGGAAATAAGAGATCGAGATTTCCATTTTCTCTCTTAGGAGAAAGGATTTTCCGTCTCTCTTTGGGTTAGGTATGATGTATTTATATATGTATGTGTTTATGAATATGCATCTATATATAGTATATAATGATATCTACTAAAAAGAAAAAGAAAAAGAAAAAAGGGCTTTACTGTTCCTTTCGGAACAGTAAACACCCCAGCCTGAGCCCATTATAGGAAACGAATAAGGAAGGGAAGAAAAGAAAAAAACAAACCTACATCTCGCGAGAAAATGAATTTCTCGCAAGATGAGGGAAACCCATAGCAACCGGCCCTCCCCAAAATGAATAACACAGCAGCTATATATTATATGTATCGAAAGAAAGGGGGCGAACCCTAAGTAAATCAGCCATGTCTCAACAAAAACCTAAATCCTAAACTGACCTGACACCCACATGCACCCCACCTACCTCCACGCACCAACCTGTGCCACCGACTACTGGCAGACGCGCGGCCAAGCATCGCCAAAGCAGCAGCAGCAGCAGAGCATAACCGCAACAGTAGCAGCCTGCAGACCCAGTTCATGGTCGATTTCCCGATCCCTCGGTTCACCGTTTTGCTAACTGATTGAACAGGTATGTAGACAACTTATACACCTTTTACTCCCTTCAAATAGAATAATTTAATTCGCATCATGTGCGACGTAAATCGAGTTCCAAAAGCGAGAAAAACTTGATTTTTTAAACGTTAGAAACTGCCCCAATGTCCCATGTTTGTGGTTGATTTGCGATTAGGATATCGTAAATTTTAGAAAACTGCTTGAACAGATTTTTAAACAACCTAACCTAGATCAAAACCCTATTTTTTTAGATGTCTAGATTATGTTTAAAAATAGTTCCAAGTTGGTGAGTAATCTATTTTTAAAACGATAAAAAAAAACCCCGATATGGTGTCCGTCCTGACACTCCGGGCGACTTGGTCACGAACCACTTGTATCGAAAGGTGTGTATGGACTTCGTGCACGTGTGGGCTTTGACGAAACTCGAATTGGTTGCATATGCACGACGAATTTAAGAAGTATCCGTCAAATTTCTCCGTATCGGCCTCTTTGCAAAATCTTCAATTACTTCGTGCACATTTATCAACTTGAGACGAAACTTGCTCCATCAGGACCGTGTCATTTTTCTGGTCACGTATACCAAGTTTGGCCTGATTCTGAGACAGTTGACCGGATCATTGTTTTGCGGCCCCACGATCCGACTCAATGGGAGAATTTGTGTCCGGCCCACCGAAATCCAAATTTGGACATACGGTTGGGTTTGCCTTGTCAAACTGGACCCGTAGACATGTAGTTTGATAACTTTAGAGACCATAGACTCTGGCACATTTTTCGGTGAAAAGCGGGTCCAACGGCGGATACCGTTTTGACCCAAAATTACCGTTTTACCTCTGTATCCAGAATTGTACTTACGGGTAGCCTATTGTTGCTATTTTCCTTATTTCGGGAATGTTGGCAATGTCTATTTCAGCATCTGGAGTCGTTTGCAGGAGTTGGACTTTTGGTGACTCGTTAATTGGTTAGATATTGTGGTTCTACACGCTACACCAGGCAAGTACACCTTGCCAAACTTTACTGCACTTACATGCTTTTCTATACTACCATTCTTTTATATCTCACTTGGTATATATTTCTCTCCTGCTTCATATCATAGGTTCTTCCTAGGTTTACGTGCACGTAGATTATTACTCTTTCTTTTCTCATGTTACTAGCCATATTTTTCTATCGTGTTCATGTCTAATGATAGTATTGCTTAGCCTCTGTCGTGTCCCTTTCACATGATTGAGCTGGACTTGACTTGTTGACTTGACTTGCCATGACATGACTCATAGTTCTAGGCGAGGACCTTGTGATAGACGATGACTATACTTAACTACTCTCTGTTGTAAGCCCCCACTGAGCTGCGATAGAGACTTACTATAGGTTGTGAGCCCCCACTGAGCTGTGATCTATAGGGCCGTGAGCCCCCACTGCGCTGCGGTTTATCCCGATTTACTCTTAGTCATGTTTATCAGCACGATTCTTGACGGCATGCCACTTCCTGATATATTTTATTCTTATACTATCCTGCAGTCTTTACTTCTTTTACTGTTTTATATTCATAAGACCATTCATTTTCATTCATCGTTCCGAATCGATAACTTGCGTTGCCCATTGACAAGTTGTCCGAACGACATCTCGTTCGGGATATTCGAAGTCACGACCAACTAAGTGTGACGCATTCTAAGGATTTGTGCGATCGCATCGCTTGCCGACATACTCGTACGATTCGTAAATCCTTTAGTCTCGCTCGAACAATTACTATGACGTACATACACCACTCAGGGTTCGAGCCACTCAACTAATCATCGACATTCATTCTTATTCTTCTCCGAACCTATCACATACACCACTCGGATTCAAGCCAATGATCTAGTCCTCAATCACGTTCGCATCATGCGCTAAGACATCCTTTAGATTCGTTCAACGAATCTCTAGCGTAATCGCATCACGTCGCCTCGACGTACTAAGTCGTTCGTATTATCCTCAAAATCCAATAAATCTTTCGTGCACGCCTAGGCGTTAGTTTGATAGTGTTCCTATCGATATACACTCTAAGTGTATCTTCGTTCCCGACCGAGCGGTACTTGATATCGCTCGTAACTCGATTGCACCAAAAGTCGAGGTGCGCGACACGCGGCACAACTTAGCCAAAAGGCCGTGTGCATAGCTATCCCGTTCGAACTATACTTTGGTCTCGTGTACTCGTTTGCTGTCAGCGTAAGCTCATTCAAGCACGCACTGCATTTGCTAACTCTTAGCATCGGTTCCTTCCAACTCAAGTCCGTCGTGGTGGCACAAAGGCCTTCGCCTATCGATCCCGTCCAACCGAGTACTCACACGAGCTTTTGAAAATATTAGACTTATTGTATGGAACATCCCAAGGCACAACGAGAGAGAGCGTACACTTTTTTTTGTCTCCAAACGAGCTTTCAAAACTGAGAGAATCGAAATGAAGGACGTAAAGCCGTGCTCTGATACCAATCTGTCACGCCCCGCTCCCGCAGGAGCGATCGTCCTCGCTAAGGCGTGATGCCGCACGGGCCTAGGTTGCGCTTGTGCAAGACTAAGTCCAGAAACGGCTGATTTGAGTCTAGGCCACAGAGTCGCACAGAGTGTCCCCATTTGCAGCGAAAAGTAAAATGAACACAAGTAGAAGCGAATTCAAACTCTTTATTGATTTTCAAGAAGTTTACAAGCGGCACTAGGCCGATATTACAAATCGCTCGAGCTCTCTCTTTCTGAAACATAAAAGGCGTGCCAAGTGGCTTACAAGATGGAATGATTCTTGGCGATGTTCCGATACATTATGTCCTGTATATGGTGCTCCAGCTCTTTGCAACGCTCCAGGGCTCCAGAGATAGCTCCGCGCCTTAGTACGTTCGAGGAAAGCTCCGCACCCGCCGACGTCTCCTGCATCCTGCAAGCAGACTATGGGGTTATCAGTACATTGTTATGCACTGGTGGGGAGGCTAGCTCGCCCACAATGCTATCATTACCAAACACGTTCTATTTACTTTTGTGCATCTCTATCATTCATTGTCTTTCTAATCTAGCCTTAGGATCAATTTCATGGCATATTACATAGCCCATCTCGTGTTGCCAATTTCAAGTGTTGTATGGAAATACATACATGACTTACCCCTACTTACCGTCCGGCCTTCCCTGTTCAATGTAAACCAAGTTAGTCAACAATTCATATATTTCAACTTATCATGATTTACATAAACATTTTAGTGCCAAGGGCGTGTTCCTGCCTTAGATTTTAACGCGTTGTAGGCATGTTTTCAAGTTCATTTGCACGAAGTACTCCTTATCATTTGGTGCATTACATTTCAAGCCTATACATAAGGCGCTTCATTCAATTAACTTTAGACTACTTTGATTTCAATGCAAGGGCTTGCACGTGGATCGCCACCAGCAAAGCCCACTTAACTCTATATGCATCGGTCGCTGGCACCACAAGCCATTTTGGACATCCAAGCCGTTGTATTTCTCAACTAACGTAGGGTGCGGGCTGGCACACACCCCGTTAGTCTCTTGAAAATACTGCTGCACTTACGTCCCCTGGATGGCCAAGTCCACACCCAGGCAGCCCGTAAGCCATATTTTGATTCCGCCTAGGCCGGCATATCCCCCCTTTGATCATGCTGCGGAATCCCTTTTTCTCTACGGTCACAGCATTCGCCACCCCTCGCTCGTGCCGTTTGTCTACGACCATTTTGTATTAACTTGTCATAGGCTAACCCATAGCCACAATGCGTTATCGACCAGGTTGGCGTCCGTGCAGCGCGGGTAGCGAGCCCCGTTGCACGTGCCCGTCACACCTGTCGCTAACCATTCATTTCCTTCTTATCTTTTATTCATTTCTTCATTTCTTTCTTTTACTTGTCCATTCGTTCATTGATTCAATTTCGTATTCATCTTTTCGTTGATTCATTCATTCACTTGTTTATTCGTTCATTCTTTATTTATACATTATGCAACTTCCCCTGCGGGAGTCGCCTTGGCGACCCATCGGTCCCATAGCCTTTCAATGTTGCTAAACTCTACTTGGAGCGACTATGTTGATAGTCTTCCCATTTCATTGTTGTAAACCATTCATTGTTTCATTGTTGAACGTATAAGGGACTTAAACGTAAGCTTGTGCCTTAGCACGAGCGTGGAGCGCGATGCGAGAGTTCTCGTATTTTCCATGTTTCTTTTCCATATTCTATACAAGCATACAAGATGGGATTAATCCCTTAGCTAGGTGCATTGGGTCATTTTATTAGCATGCGCGGTGTTATCGCCTAGCGATTTCAGTGATAGTGTCCATATTTTTATGTGTCTAGGCTAAGCACAGACGGGTTCATCGGAGCCACCCACCTTAGTGATGTTCGCATCGGCCGAGCGATGCTCCGAGCGCGCCTTTGATAGTCTAAGTCTAGATTCATCTTTGACGGGCCACTGTAACTCTTGCATCGATTCGCATCGATACTTTATCGGGTCGACGCAACTCTTCGAGTCGACGGCTCGTTTGAGTCGTTACACTTGCCGTTTGAATCGGCGTTCCGTTAGGGCGGAGCGGGTTATTACATAATACACCACTCAAAACAAGTCTCGTCCTCGAGACTTCCTGAGTGCGGGTTATCCTACCGTTCCTTTACTCATCGCCGTATGCATACCTTAGACAATTCCTATCGAATGGCTTTACCGTTCGATGGCATCAAACTATACTCGATACCTTTCCAAGTTCCGTGTCGTATACGTTTGGTCGATTTTTTATTGAATCACTTTTCATTCATTTTAGAGTTGATGGCACTTATTCAATTCAAGTGTCTCTTCGACTCGGTTGCTACTTTGACGTATCATAGGACTAAAATGGTCGCACGAGGTGCGTTGTAGTTCGTCAAATATGAGAGACGAAAGCTGAGGCGAACTCACTCAATCGTTCATGCGCATCTCAACACCCACTTGGAGCTGCATTCGAGTTCATCATATCACTGAGTTTGGATCGTGCACGTATCCAAGGCGTCCCTCGAATACGTATATTTCAACCAAGCTTAGCAACTAGCGAAGTCGGACAAGCTACTCGTGATAGTTTTGATTTGCCGATCGCTTTGCTAACTTCGATTTAAAACCGAACTCATGTGTGTATCACATATCGTTTATCTCGGTCCTCGAGATGATTCAATTTGCTTCTCAAGCGTTATTGTCCACGAAATTAGTTTTAATTTCTTCTTAGCGGGGTCGACCAAGTCTGAGTAACTTCCGTCCGATTCAAGACCAAGCAATGCATCATCATCGAGTACGTCTTCCGATCAGTGATTCAATTTGTTATCCCAACTTGCGCATCATCCAATCCTACCATTCACTTCGTTTTGGGGCCAATCTCACCGTCGTTCACGCATACTCCCAGTTCCCTGTCCTATTCTAAGTCTTGTTGCCCCAAGTCTATCGTCCGTCCAGACGATATTGTAAATGACATCGCACAGGTTCAATCACTCGGCATAGGGTCGTCCGCCTATCCGCTAGGTCAGCTCCCAGGGTCATAGTTACACGACAGGTCCGTGGCTCGTCGTGCAAGGGCGTTGCACGACGCTCGCCCCAAATCCTATGGTCAAACCATTTGTTCGCTTGTACGGGAGTTCCTACCCAAGTTCGTTTCACTCAAATTTCTAAACATCGAGCATGATCACCTAATTCGCATCAATGCTTACGTTGCACATATTCAATTCTGTTCAATCACCAGTTCTAACCAATTCGTGTATTCGATTACGAGGTCATCCAGCTCAACAATACATTGCGCCCCAATCTCATGCGAGTTTGATTATCCACGGCGGTTCATGAATCACCATGCGACGCTCCCGCAGAATAATCATTCTCATCGGGGCATAACTCTTGTTTGAGTTTTAGACTAACCCATTCTCGAGTTCAACTCTTAAAGCACACAAATTCAATCTCGAGTCCACCTTCGCGTCAAACCACAAGTCGAAGCAATTAGATTGCCACGCCATCCAAGTTCAATCACTCCCGCTGTATGAATCACCATATCAGCGCTCACGCGGAGTGATCGTCATAATCCGGCACAACGCATGTGCGAGGCTGGAGTTGCACTCACATTAGACAAGAACGTCAACGTTGTGGTTGTCAACGAAGCAAATCCAAGCATTCACATTTTTATCCAAGCAAAATCAATTCGATAGTATGACCGTCATGCGTTCAACTAGAAAATCCTCGAGCCAAATCTATCTTTTCCTCGGTACATCTTTAACATCCCAAGTATAGCATCCAACGGAACAATGACATTTGCACGATCGTCATTCGCTGAGTCAGAGTACCCCCGAGTTATCGTATATCGATCTTTGATACGCCTCAATACCATCAACGATATGCGTAACCTGACGATCTTCCTTTGCAACCGACTTCGAGTCGTGCGTTGATGCTGTTGTCCGAGTTGGATATTCCATAATTTCCTCGATATTCAAGATCAAGTTTGATCGCTATTCCTCAAGCTAGTTTCAAGATCGTCGTCCAAGCTCAAGTCATAATTCATTTGAATCAATCCGAAATCGCGTGACCTCTAAGTTTCCTCGATCAAGACCATTCATTTTCATTCATCGTTCCGAATCGCTAACTTGCGTTGCCCATTGACAAGTTGTCCGAACGACATCTCGTTCGGGACATTCGAAGTCACGACCAAATAAGCGTGACGCGTTCTAAGGCTTTGTGCGATCGCATCGCTTGCCGACATACTCGTACGATTCGTAAATCCTTTAGTCTCGCTCGAACAATTACTATGACGTCCATACACCACTCAGGGTTCGAGCCACTCGACTAATCATCGACATTCATTCTTATTCTTCTCCGAACCTATCACATACACCACTCGGATTCAAGCCAATGATCTAGTCCTCAATCACGTTCGCATCATGCGCTAAGACATCCTTTAGATTCGTTCGACGAATCTCTAGCATAATCGCATCACGTCGCCTCGACGTACTAAGTCGTTCGTATTATCCTCAAAATCCAATAAATCTTTCGTGCACGCCTAAGCGTTAGTTTGATAGCGTTCCTATCGATATACTCTCTAAGTGTATCTCCGTTCCCGACCGAGCGGTACTTGATATCGCTCGTAACTCGATTGCACCAAAAGTCGAGGTGCGCGACACGCGGCACAACTTAGCCAAAAGGCCGTGTGCATAGCTATCCCGTTCGAACTATACTTTGGTCTCGTGTACTCGTTTGCTGTCAGCGTAAGCTCATTCAAGCACGCACTGCATTTGCTAACTCTTAGCATCGGTTTCTTCCAACTCAAGTCCGTCGTGGTGGCACAAAGGCCTTCGCCTATCGATCCCGTCCAACCGAGTACTCGTGTGAGCTTTTGAAAATATTAGACTTATTGTATGCAACATCCCAAGGCACAACGAGAGAGAGCGTACACTTCTTTTGTCTCCAAACGAGCTTTCAAAACTGAGAGAATCGAAATGAAGTCCAAGGACGTAAAGCCGTGCTCTGATACCAATCTGTCACGCTCCGCTCCCGCAGGAGCGATCGTCCTCGCTAAGGCGTGATGCCGCACGGGCCTAGGTTGCGCCCGTGCAAGGCTAAGTCCAGAAACGGCCGATTTGAGTCTAGGCCACAGAGTCGCACAGAGTGTCCCCATTTGCAGCCAAAAGTAAAATGAACACAAGTAGAAGTGAATTCAAACTCTTTATTGATTTTCAAGAAGTTTACAAGCGGCGCTAGGCCGATATTACAAATTGCTCGAGCTCTCTCTTTCTAAAACATAAAAGGCGTGCCAAGTGGCTTACAAGATGGAATGATTCATGGCGATGTTCCGATACATTATGTCCTGTATATGGTGCTCCAGCTCCTTGCAACGCTCCAAGGCTCCAGAGATAGCTCCGCGCCTTAGTACGTTCAAGGAAAGCTCCGCACCCGCCGACGTCTCCTGCATCCTGCAAGCAGACTATGGGGTTATCAGTACATTGTTATGCACTGGTGGGGAGGCTAGCTCGTCCACAATGCTATCATTACCAAACACGTTTTATTTACTTTTGTGCATCTCTATTATTCATTGTCTTTCTAATCTTGCCTTAGGATCAATTTTATGGCATATTACATAGCCTATCTCGTGTTGCCAATTTCAAGTGTTGCATGGAAATACATACATGACTTACCCCTACTTACCGTCCGGCCTTTCCTGTTCAATGTAAACCAAGTTAGTCAACAATTCATATATTTCAACTTAACATGATTCACGTAAATATTTTAGTGCCAAGGGCGTGTTCCTGTCTTAGATTTTAACGCGTCGTAGGCATGTTTTCAAGTTTATTTGCACGAAGTACTCCTTATCATTTGGTGCATTACATTTCAAGCCTATACATAAAGCGCTTCATTCAATTAACTTTAGACTACTTTGATTTCAATACAAGGGCTTGCACGTGGATCGCCACCAGCAAAGCCCACTTAACTCTATATGCACCGGTCGCTGGCACCATAAGCCATTTTGGACATCCAAGTCGTTGTATTTCTCAACTAACGTAGGGTGCGGGTTGGCACATACCCCGTTAGTCTCTTGAAAATACTGCTGCACTTACGTCCCCTGGATGGCCAAGTCCACACCCAGGCAGCCCGTAAGCCATATTTTGATTCCGCCTAGGCCGGCATATCCCCCCTTTGATCATGCCGCGGAATCCCTTTTTCTCTACGGTCACAGCATTCGCCACCCCTCGCTCATACCGTTTGTCTACGACCATTTCATATTAACTTATCATAGGCTAACCCATAGCCGCAATGCGTTATCGACCAGGTTGGCGTCCGTGCAGCGCGGGTAGCGAGCCCCGTTGCACGTGTCCATCACACCTGTCGCTAACCATTCCTTTCTTTCTTATCTTTTATTCATTTCTTAATTTCTTTCTTTCAATTGTCCATTCGTTCATTGATTCAATTTCGTATTCATCCTTTCGTTGATTCATTCATTTACTTGTTTATTCGTTCATTCTTCATTTATACATTATGCAACTTCCCGTACGGGAGTCACCTTGGCGACCCATCGATCCCATAGCCTTTCAATGTTGCTAAACTCTACTTGGAGCGACTATGTTGATAGTCTTCCCATTTCCTTGTTGTAAACCATTCATTGTTTCATTGTTGAACGCATAAGGGACTTGAACGTAAGCTTGTGCCTTAGCACGAGCGTGGAGCGCGGTGCGAGAGTTCTCGTATTTTATATATTTCTTTTCCATATTCTATACAAGCATACAAGATGGGATTAATCCCTTAGCTAGGTGCGTTGGGTCATTTTATTAGCATGCGCGGTGTTATCACCTAGCGATTTCAGTGATAGTGTCCGTATTTTTATGTGTCTAGGCTAAGCACAGACGGGTTCATCGGAGCCACCCACCTTAGTGATGTTCGCATCGGCCGAGCGATGCTCCGAGCGCGCCTTTGATAGTCTAAGTCTGGATTCATCTTTGACGGGCCACTGTAAGTCTTGCATCGATTCGCATCGATACTTCATCGGGTCGACGCAACTCTTCGAGTCGACGGCTCGTTTGAGTCGTTACACTTGCCGTTTGAATCGGCGTTCCGCTAGTGCGGAGCGGGTCATTACACAAAGAACGAGGGACTTGTTTCAATTGTGGCAAGAAAGGCCACTAGAAGAGGGACTGCAAAGAAAAACCAAAACAAAAGGAGCAAGGTGTCACGATCCGCTACCCAAATTGTTGGGCCAGGCCGAGTCATGGCCAGCCTATGCTTGAGATAAAGCGTAGTAAGCTGTTCTAAAGATAACAAGATAAGACTAAAATATGCTAACAGTTCTATATGTAATAATGAGTCAGAAATGTTTCAAACACAAAGTCGGCTCGTATATCAATAAGATCCAAGTATAAGACCAAAATTTAAAGCTGGATACAGGTCCAGTCACAAAATACATAGTCTAACAATATGACTACTCTTGAAACTTCGAGCAACTACGCAAACTAGATGAATTTTCCCGCAGGTACATCCTGGTAAGATAAAGTCTGGTCCTCGGCAGCAACTCCATAATAGGAATCGCAAAGCAACTCCTTCTCAGTAAGTATACCTACAACATTATCATGTCAGGATGGGAGCAAGTACTGAATCTAATAAACATATAATACTGATCATGTGATGTAAAGAGATAAAATGACAGATCTTGTTTTACTCCAGTTTTAGATACATTTCATCATGGCAATAATTATTTGTTTTAAAGTTTAAAATTGTAGTATGTGAGTAATCAGTCAATAGGTAATTAGGATGTACAGTGGTATATATCAATTTTCTGAAGTGTACATACGTACCCTTAACGGCATCGGTGTATGTCCATACACAAACGCGAGATCAAACATACGACAAAGTTACATATAGAATGTAACAGTGCTCGGTAAATACATACGGAGAAGGGGGGCATGATCACATACACTACTAACAGTTTTCCCTTAACCCGTTGTTTAAACATGTGAGAGATATCAAAAATGTCCTGAGCATGGAAGAGACTAAAAGTAATACAACATGTGAAGTTTTAACTTGCTACCCCAAGGATCAGCATTTAACATGGTTGGAAAATCACAGTTTATTGTTATAGCAATATGTAAAGTTTGTAGAGGTACTTGCCTTTAGCAAAGCAAGGTAGCGATAGAAATGCTATAGATTCCTGGTGGCTCGTCACTGTAGAAATAATACATAAACTTAGTTTTCACACTAAGTTAAACACTAAGACACTAGTTATGCAACAGGACTTTCTGACTGGACACCTAACCAAATAATAACTTTAGCATAGGAGACCAATGTGGGGTGACACAATACCCAAACTAACTTTCTAGGGTATTTACACTAGTGCGGGGTGAGGTCCAATACTATAATAACTCAAAACAACACAAATCATTGCAAGTCGTAACTATAAAATAAATAAATCAAACTGTACACTGTGTTCCAACAATTTTTGAGATAGATAAAAAGCTTAATTTTACATAAACTAAAGTACCAAAATGATTCTTGTTAATTATAGAAATTTATACTAATTTTTCTGGAATTTATAAACCCTCATAGATATTTATTAAAAATCAGCAAACATATGTATCCTGAAAATGAGTTCTATTTTCCTATTTTTATAAAATACCAAAAGTACTTATTAAATCCTGGAAAAATTATAGTAAATTATCTCAATTGACAGTATTTAAATACAATTTTTCCCAGATTTTTACAGCACATAAAATATATATAAAAATTCAAAAATAGCAGGCAACAATTTCTGGAAAATAATTAATTAACTATTTACTATTTTTGTCCACGTATTCGAAATTGAACCGAAGTCCAGATACGGGACCCAAAGCCATGAATCAAGTCCAATATGACTTGTACAGACTCTGAATGTATTAGACACAATTGGGCCCAAAAACCCATGCTATATTTGGACATCAATTGGCCATGATTTATAAAATACAGGAATTTAAATATAAATAATATATTTTAAAGTGGTAAAATATACAAGTCACAAAATTATATAATAAAATAACTTGTGAAATTTTACATAATAATATTTAGCACTAAAATTGCATTTGAAAATATATACATATTTATGCAACAAATACTATTATATATATACATAAATATATAGATATTTACATACAAATATAATGGATATATATATATATATATATATATATATATATATATATATATATATATATATATATCCACATATATATAAAAATACATATATACATATATATAATAAAATATATATATATATATATATATATATATATATATATATATATATATATATATATATATGTAATATAATAATATATATACATATAAATACATATACATATATACACATATATATATAAAAATACATATATACATATATACATATATATAATAAAATAAAATAAAAACAAAACAAAACAAAAAAGGAAGGGAAAGGGGGGCTCGAACTCGGCCAGGGGCATGGGGGGTTTTGACGCGCTCGGGCTGGCCAGGGGGTCTGCTCGAGTCAGTTGTTAGGGTTAGTTTTAGTTAGTTTTATTTATAAATAGGTTAATTGGTTTTAGACCCGATAGCAGTCTAGTAAACCCGTTAATCCCTAGTCCTGTGTCTTCGTGCCCTGACAGTTTGGGACACGAAGACACACGAGTACAGTGTCCTGGGTTTGCACGACTCCTATGACATAAGTTTTTTGTGTCCGAGTCCACCAACGCACTCACTGACACGGGTCGAGTCTCCTACGTGAAAACGAGACACAACAGCGAAGTAAAAACGAAAGGACACGTATGTGTCCGACTTCAGGTCGAAGAACGACGCTGCTGTAGGGCGGAGGAGTCATCGTGGTCGGCGGCGAAGGGTGGCGCTGGGTTCGTCTCGGCGAGGCGAACAAGGTGGCGGTGGTTGGGGGCGTCGAAGTGGGCTGTAGTCGTCGGACTGGGCAGGGGGGATCTCCGGCGAGGGTGGTCGGGGAAGACGAAGCGAGGGCGGCGGCTAGGGCGACCGGAATGGTGTAGGGAGCTAAGGTTTCGAACGAGAGTCCTTATATAGGTCGAAAATGGGTGTTAGATTAGGGTTTCTGGCCGGTAAATTAGGAATTAGGATTAGGGTTACGGCGAGGTTGGCCGCCGACCGGCCAATGGGGAGCCCGAGACGTAGGGGGGGTGACGGGTGTTTTCCACATTGGTCACCCAAGTTTGGGGTTTTACAAAGTAACCCCACCGCCTTGCTCTGTGCAAAATTTAATTTGCACAAACAAATCGAATTTTGCAAAGACTATTAAACAATTAAAATTATTACAAAATGATATTAAAACAATTTAATTAATTACAAATTGATATATTTGGATTTAAAAATCATTTAAAAATTCTGAAAAAATTCCTAATAATTATATTAATTCATTTTAAATATATAAATGCTATTTAAAATTGTAAAAATACTATTTTAAAATCTAGGGGCTTACAAATCTTTCCTCCTAAAAAAATTTCGTTCTCGAAATTCACAAGGATAGAAAACTCTACAAACATTCTAATATAGCAAGCAATGCAAAGAATGACTAAGGCTATTATTAAGACTAACCGCTAAGGTATCAAGCGAGAAAGGGTGGTTCCCTCGCGGCTGTTGGGTCGAACAAGTAAGGATATCTCCCCCTCATGTCCGACTCCCTCTCCCAAGTAGATTCACCCGGAGAGTGACGGCTCCAAGCTACTTGTACTAATGGTATAACTTTGTTCCTCAGCCTCTTCTTCCTCCTGTCTAATATCTCTACTGGCTGCTCAGTAACTGCAAGGCTCGGTCCGATCTCCAACTCTGAATGATCTAGCACATGGCTGGGGTCCGAAACATATCTCCTCAGCTGAGACACATGAAAGACATCGTGAACTCCTGCTAGATTGGGTGGAAGTGCAACCCTGTAAGCTACCTCTCCTGCCTCAGAATCCCCAAAACTGTCCGCAAGTGCTTTGCATGCTCCTCCGGCGTCTTAGAGTATATCAGGATGTCGTCAATAAATACTACGATAAACTTATCCAGATACTGGTGAAATGTCTTATTCATCAAGTTCATAAAGACAGCTGGCACATTTGTGAGACCAAATGGCATCACCAAAAACTCGTACTGCCCGTACTTCGTGTTGAACGCCGTCTTCTGGATGTCTGCAGCCCTGACTTTCACCTGGTGGTAACCGGATCTCAAATCTATTCTGGAAAACACCTTTGCCCTACTCAACTGGTCGAACAAATCATCTATCCTGGACAGAGGATATTTGTTCTTAATGGTGATGGTATTCAATACCCGATAGTCAATACACAACCGGACTGTACTATCCTTCTTCGGCACAAAAAGCACTGGCGCTCTCCATGGAGAAGCACTAGATCGAATGAAACCCTTTTTCAACAGGTCATCAATCTGCTCCTTCATCTCTACGGCCTCCTTGGGGTTCACTCTATAGCAAGCCCGGGATACTGGTGATGAACCCGGTACTAAATCTATAGTGAACTCCACATCTCTGTCAGGCGGAAGTACAGGAAGATCCTCTGGAAATACATCCATAAACTCCCTAATGATAGGATGTGGCGGTGCTAACTCCCCAACTGTCGCACAACAGTTCGGCTCTAGGCTGATCTACGACCCTGTCCTCCTGATACTAAATGGTGTCGTGCCTGGGGGACTGAACAGAATACTACCCTCATGACAGTCTATAGCTGTATGGACATAGCTAAGCCAGTCCATCCCCAATATGATATCATACCCGGGGAGTGGCATCACAAAGAATCGTCCCTTAAACTCTCTCCCAGCTATAGTAATAGAGCATCTATAGATAGCTCTAATGGGCACTGGTCCGCCTCCCGTCATTACTCTACTCATCTCCTCGGTAGGTGTAGCTACTGAGTGGTGTTTATGCAAAAACTCTAATGACAGGAAGCTATACGATGCACCAGAATCAAACAAGAATAGAGCTAGAAAAGTATGCAAATAAACATGACCTGTGATGACGTCAGCCAAATAATCTGGCTCCGAAACCTGCACTGGATTCGGCTCAAGAGCTAGGCTATAAGCCTTCCCCTGGGGTCCCTTCTGCTGCTGCAGATGTTGCCCAAACCTCTGCTGCTGAGTCGAAAGCGACGGTCCTCTAGACGGTGGTGCGGTACCTGGTACCCTCGTAACTGGGCAGTCCCAAAGCTGATGGGTGGTAGACCCACAAGCTAAACACTGCCCTAACCTCTTCCTACAGATGATAGCGTCATGGCCTGGCCTCCTACAGAATGCACACAAAGCTCCCTTCTGCTGCTAGGGTCCCGGGGCTCTAGCTGGTGGGGTTGGATGATGTGGTGTGGGAGGACGGTATATCTGCTGGTACGGCGTCGGTGCTCTCGGCTGGAAAGCCTGACGCTTGGAGGGTCCCTCGAGGTGTACAGAACCCAGCCTCTTACAAGACTGAAGACGCTCCTCTATGCTCCGGGCCAACTCTAGGGTCTGGTAGTAGTCAGTCGTACCGTTCGCCACTATAAGAATGCTAATGTCTGGAACTAGACCATGGCAAAACCTACGTGTCATCTCCTCTGGGTCTGCAACTAGACTAGGAGCGAAACAGCTCAGGAGACTAAACTCTGCTGCATACTCGTCAACAGAACGGTTCCCCTGCTGGATGTTCTAGAATCGTAGCCCCATGGCTATCCTAGCGGTGGTCGAGAAGAATTTCTTCTTGAACTGGGTCTTGAACTGATCCTAAGTGGCCTTCTCTCTCGCAAATAGCGGCTCATTCCTAGACCAAACTCCTGCCAAGTCTATCAGCAGAAATCCCGCTGCCTCGACCTGGAGGTCATTCGGCAACCTAGCTCCAAGGAGCTTCCTCTCTACTGAGTCTACCACTCATCTGCTACTACGATGCCCTCAGTCCCTAAGAACTCCTTGGGGTTCAGACCCATGAAGTCCTTGATTGTCCCCGCTCTCTGTCGTGGCTCTACAGGTGGTGGGACCGCGGTACGTTCCTCAGAACGCTCCATGCTCTGACGGAGTAGTGTGGTCTACTCCTGATGGATCGTTAGGAACTCCAGGATCAGAGTGAGCAGTTGGTTCCTGTCGAGAGTGACGGAAGCCTGGGCAGGTATAGTAATAGGTGGTGGTGGGAGTATCGGGTCCTGCTGGGTATGTGATGTGGAAGGTGGTGGAGGCATTTGGGTTGGTGGATTTATGGAGTGGGAGAGTATGGTAGGTGAAGGTGTATCGGTCAACTGGTCAACCGACTGGATGGGAAGTGTGCTATTCTCAGGTGTGACATACTGGGATGAGCGGGTGAGCACCATCTAAAAATAAAAAAGACTTATAAGGACTCTTTTAAGTAATTATTCATAATCAACAAGAAAGTTTAATTTTTGAAATAACGAGCATATGATGTGATGTGTTTCCTATATTGCAATCCTAATATTTCTCTAGGTGTTCTAAGTGTTATTCCTAATGTTGTCTAGTTACCTTAAGTTCCTAATTGTAGGTATGCTTGGTACAATGACGTAACCAAACAATTTAGTCTTGACCTGCATGGACCACCACTAAAAATATGTCACGATCCGCTACCCAAATTGTTGGGCCGGGCCGAGTCATGTCCAGCCTACACTTGAGATAAAGCGTAGTAAGCTGTTCTAAAGATAACAAGATAAGACTAAAATATGCTAACAGTTCTATATGTAATAATGAGTCAGAAATGTTCCAAACACAAAGTCGGCTCGTATATCAATAAGATCCAAGTACAAGACCAAAATATAAAGCTGGATATAGGTCCAGTCACAAAATACATAGTCGAACAATATGACTACTCTCGGAACTCCGAGCAACTACGCAAACTAGACGAGTTTCCCCACAGGTACATCCTCGTAAGATAAAGTCTGGTGCTCGGCAGCAACTCCATTACAGGAATCACAAAGCAACTCCTCCTCAGTAAGTATACCTACAACATTATCCTGTCAGGATGGTAGCAAGTACTGAATCTAACAAGCATATAATACTGATCATGTGATGGAAAGAGATAAAATGACAAATCTTGTTTTATTCCAGTTTTAGATACATTTTATCATGGCAATAATTATTTGTTTTAAAGTTTAAAATTGTAGTATGTGAGTAATCAGTCAATAGGTAATTAGGATGTACAGTGGTATATATCAATTTTCTGAAGTGTACATACGTACCATTAACGGCATCGGTGTATGTCCATACACAAACGCGAGATCAAACATACGACAAAGTTACATATAGAATGTAACAGTGCTCGGTAAATACATACGGAGAAGGGGGGCATGATCACGTACACTACTAACAGTTTTCCCTTAACCTGTTGTTTAAACATGTGAGAGATATGAAAACTGTCCTAAGCATGGTAGAGACTAAAAGTAATACAACATGTGAAGTTTTAACTTGCTATCCCAAGGATCAGCATTTAACATGGTTGAAAAATCACAGTTTATTGTTATAGCAGTATGTAAAGTTTATAGAGGTACTTGCCTTTAGCAAATCAAGGTAGCGATAGAAATGCTATAGATGCCTGGTGACTCGTCACTGTAGAAATAATACATAAACTTAGTTTTCATATTAAGTTAAACACTATGACACTAGTTATGCAACACGACTTTCTGACTGGACACCTAGCCAAATGATAACTTTAGCATAGAAGACCAATGTGGGGTGACACAATACCCAAACTAACTTTCTAGGGTCTTTACACTACTGCGGGGTGAGGTCCAATACTATAATAACTCAAAACAACACAAATCATTACAAGTCGTAACTATTCAATAAATAAATCAAACTGTACACTGTGTTCCAATAATTTTTGAGATAGACAAAAAGCTCATTTATACATAACATAAAGTACCAAAATGATCCTTGTTAATTATAGAAATTTATACTAATTTTTCTGGAATTTATAAACCCTCATAGATATTTATTAAAAATCAGCAAACATATGTATCCTAAAAATGAGTTATGTTTTCCTATTTTTATAAAATAACAAAATTACATATTAAATGCTGGAAAAATTATATTAAATTAGATAAATTAACATAGTATTTAAATACAATTTTACCTAGATTTTAACAGCAATTAAAATATATATAAAAATTCAAAAACCACAGACAAAAGTTTCTGGAAAATAATTAATTAATTATTTACTATTTTTGTCCACGTATTCGAAATTGAACCAAAGTCCAGATACGGGACCCAAAGCCCTGAATCAAGTCCAATATGACTTGTAAAGGCTCTGAATGTATTAGACACAATTGTGCCCAAAAACCCATGCTAGGTTTGAACATCAATTGGCCATGATTTATAAAATACAGGAATTTAAATATAAATAATATATTTTAAAGTGGTAAAATATACAAGTCACAAAATTATATAATGAAATAACTTGTGAAATTTTATATAGTAATATTTAGCACTAAAATTGCATTTGAAAATATAAACATATTTATACAACAAATACTATTATATATATATAGAAATATATAGATATTTACATACATATATAATGGATATATATATATATATATATATAATAAATATACATATATATAAAATACTAAATATAAAATATACATATATATATATATACAAATACAGTATATATATATATATATATATATATATATATATATATACATAAAAAAAATTATATATATATATATACATATATATATATATATACATATATATATATACATATATATATAAAAAAAAATATATATATATATATACATATATACACATATATATATATATAAATACATATATACATATATAATAAAATAAAATAAAAACAAACAAAACAAAAAGGAAGGGAAAGGGGGACTCGAACTCGGCCAGGGGCAGGGGGGTTTTGACGCGCTCGGGCTAGCCAGGGGGTCAGCTCGAGTCAGTTGTTAGGGTTAGGTTTTAGTTAGTTTTATTTAGAAATAGGTTAATGGTTTTAGACCCGATAGCAGTCTAGTAAACCCGTTAACCCTTAGTCCTGTGTCTTCGTGCCCTGACAGTTTGGGACACGAAGACACACGAGTCCAGTGTCCTGGGTTTGCACGACTCCTACGAAACGAGTTTTTCGTGTCTGAGTCCACCAACCCACTCACCGACACGGGTCGAGTCTCCTACGTGAAAACGAGACACAACAGCGAAGTAAAAACGAAATGACACGTACGTGTCCGACTTCCGGTCGAAGAACGGGGCTGCTGTAGGATGGAAGAGTCGTCGTGGTCAGCGACGAAGGGTGGCGCTGGGTTCGCCTTGGCGAGGCGGACAAGGTGGCGATGGTTGGGGGCGTCGAAGTAGGCTGTAGGCGTCGGGTTGGGCAGAGGGGATCTCCGGCGAGGCTGGTCGGGGAAGACGAAGCGAGGGCGGCGGCTAGGGCGACCGGAATGGTGTGGGGAGCTAGGGTTTCGAACGAGTGTCCTTAAATAGGTCGAAAATAGGTGTTAGATTAGGGTTTCTGGCCGAGAAATTAGGAATTTGGATTAGGGTTACGGCGAGGTCGGCCGCCGACCGGCCAATGGGGAGCCCGAGACGTGGGGGGGGGGGGGGTGACGGGTGTTTTCCACATTGGTCCCCCAAGTTTGGGGTTTTATAAAGTAACCCCACCGCCTTACTCTGTGCAAAATTTAATTGGCACAGACAAATCGAATTTTGCAAAGACTATTAAAACATTTAAAATTATTACAAAATAAAATTAAAACAATTCAATTAATTACAAAATGATATATTTTGATTTAAAAATTATTTAAAAATCATTTAAAAATTCTAGAAAAATTCCTAATAATTATATTAATTCATTTGAAATATATAAATGCTATTTAAAATTATAAAAATACTATTTTGAAATCTAGGGGCTTACACAAGGTGAGGCTAACTTTGTTGATATGATTGTACAGGTTGACTCAGCCGGGATTGACATGGACTGGTAGATAGACACTGGGGCCTCGTGTCATAACCCGTACCCAGTGTAGGGGCATGAGAAGTGGGTACGTTCAGCCCATGCCACAGTGTCGGCGGTAGAACGCTGTTCTAGGTCACAATAACAACTAAACACAAAATATGATATACTTTCCGAACGGAGGACAATCTAAGAAGATACAACTCAATCACATAATCTAGAGGTAGATAAAAGGCACAATAAGATAGATATGAAATCCACAAAGAGATATAATCAGAAAAAAATAAGTCTCAGTGTCTAAACAACACCAACATCTCAACATCCCGAATAATACAACTCAGAAGTCAAACACAAATAACATAATGAAATAAGATATGTAAAACTCTAGCCCTCTACTCCAAGCTCTACTGAGTCTCCTCTAGGCTAGCCGGGAACCTCCAAGTTATCTATAAAATTTATCAACAGGTCCAATCAGGACATGAACGAGCACATATCTCTCAAGCAGTTCATATCATGGCAGGAAATATAAAACAAGCAATAGAATAATATACATGAAATGCTGTAAGAAATGTACATCAAAGATAAGAGAGATATTTGTAAACTAAAAATATATATATGGTAAGTAAGAATTGTAAGTAACTAAGTGATTTAGAGTATAATATGTTTATATAAACAGGTTGGGTTGCACATGAATAAGCTACGGAGTTGCACATGAATACCTATTCGGGATAATGATCACATAACCACTTCTACTCACCCCTACCCCAATCAATATACAAGGATCCATTCAAGTTACGTTATTGCACATGAATAAGAACTAATTTTATATATGAAGCTCATGTAAACATGAGTGTACATGAGAGCACATGAGTGTACATGAAGGCACATGAGAACATGTGTACACATGAATAGATACGAGTACAAGGAGTACATGATGCACTTGATAAAGTACATGAACATGAAATACCCGATGCACCCTCTGGGGGAAAACATCTCATGATCAAAAGATCCATATAGTACTAATCCGTGATAACAACGTGACAGCATCAAGTAAAGTAGTCTAGAGCAAGAATATAAGTCCTAGCAAGTATGAAACGATCAGAGAATGTCCACGCCTGATATACTGAATGACTAGTGAGAATAGATATTCGAGGAGTAACTGAGTCCTATTTAGAGCAACACAAGTTACAATGTATCCAAGATGTTATAAATGAAGTTTACAATGCATTCTACATAATTCTAGGTCGTTCTAGGTCAAAGTCAACTCTTGGTCAAACTTCAGTCAAACTTGGTCTATATGGTCAACTTGGTCAAGGGTTAACTAGACTATTGGGTCCACCTAGTTTCTCTAGTCTAGTCCAAACTCCACCTTAACTAAACTCATAAACTTAACTCGAACCATATCATATATGTATATCCTATTTCATGGGCTATGACAAATACCTATACCAAATTCTTACATTATATATACAACAATACTATACTCTAACATAATATATAGATATATACACTCACACACATCTTATATTGAACCCTCAACCTGTATATACATTATATATATATATATATATATATATATATATTTTTTTTTTTTTTCCATATAGTACTAATCTGTGATAACAATGTGACAGCATCAAGTAAAGTAGTCTAGAGCAAGAATATAAGTCCTAGCAAGTATGAAACGATCAGAGAATGTCCACGCCTGATATCCTGAATGACTAGTGAGAATAGATATTCGAGGAGTAACTGAGTCCCATTTAGAGCAACACAAGTTACAATGTATCCAAGATGTTATAAATGAAGTTTACAATGCATTCTACATAATTCTAGGTCGTTCTAAGTCAAAGTCAACTCTTGGTCAAACTTCAGTCAAACTTGGTCTATATGGTCAACTTGGTCAAGGGTTAACTAGACTATTTGGTCCACCTGGTTTCTCTAGTCTAGTCCAAACTCCACCTTAACTAAACTCATAAACTTAACTCGAACCATATCATATATGTATATCCTATTTCATGGGCTATGACAAATACCTATACCAAATTCTTACATTATATATACAACAATACTATACTCTAACATAATATATAGATATATACACTCACATACATCTTATATTGAACCCTCAACCTGTATATACATTTTATATATATATATATATATATATATATATATATATATATATATATATATATATATATATATATATATATATAAATATATATATATATAAAATATATATATATATATATATATATATATATATATATATATATATATATATATATAGACCATATATCTAACTATATAATCTAACTAACACCAACCTCTTGGTGACTGAACCCAGACCTTATGATAACTCTCATAATCTAGTACCTATAACATATTTATATGTACATCTCATATATATGTACTCACACCTATACACTAACCCTCTACTGCCAACTAAACCAAGGAACACTCAAATGAAACCCACATAGGCCAAATGGCCAATGTGGCCTAATCTGCCACACATCCTACTCTCAAAACACGAGCCCTCATATGACACTCAAACATATATTGACAAGGAATAAAAGGCAATGGGCTAAGGCACTGCCATGCCACACTGCTACTGGTATTGCTCCTACTGCTACTGTTACTGCTGTTGTGGCTTGCTTGCTGCTTGCAGGGCAATTGTTTGCTACTGCTACTGCCATGATGCATAGCACTGCAGGCAATGTAATGCCATGGTTGCTTCTGCTAAAGCAAATGATGTTGCAGCAATGCAATGCCATCAAAGCCAAGACAAGGGCCAAGCTAATGCTTGCCATCACCCTATTCCCTCACTCTCAAATACTAATTGATACTAACTTCTAACCAATGCTAATCATGAACTAACATACAACTAACTCCAATCTAATTTATATACTCTCACTCCCATGATACTTAGACACATAATTCTAACTCAAATACTAACCTCTCAGATACCTATTTCCTACTCATCAACTCAAAAACACTGAAAATATACCCTTCCCAATACCATTGCCAAAAGGTGTGTTGGCCAAATACCCTTGCTGCTACAGCCTGCAAAGCAGGCAATATTGCTGCAGAGCCACATGCTTGGCTGCTGCTGCCTACTGGCCATGCCAAGGCAAGCAAAGGCCACATGCCTAGCAAAAACCAAGCTAAACCAAACCACACTGATAACCCAAAACCAAATCATCATCTAACATATAATCTACAGTACAACTTATATACATATCATATATATACTCAATATATACATAACTTATTTATATAGGATACATATATATATATATATATATATATATATATATATATATATATATATATATATATATATCCATATATATATTGAACATAATATCATTCGAAACCCAATATAGGTGAAACTGGAAAAAATGAAAGGGTGTGATTGTATGTCAAAACTATGTCAACAAGTGTCATATACTCGTGTCCAAAACAGGATGAGTATCAAAACAGTATGTCTACACTAGGTATCAGAAACTACACAGAGGCTGCCTCGTGCTGACATGTCGAGCACAATAGGACACGACATGTGAATCCTCGTGCCTCGTGGTCAAGCCTACAGGTAGACTAGGTCAACATCTACGTGTCTAACACCCTGATACGTATCCAACCTGTGCCATGTCTTAGTTACAAAGCCGTATCAGAGCAGATAATTCGCGTATGTCCGTGTGTACAAAACCAGTACAGACACGATTCCTCTCAGGACACGACACAAAATCATGTGTGACTTAGGGAGTGGCATGTCAGACACTGCCCTGACCTACTGGCCAAGTAGCACATGTCCACGTGGCATGGCGTGTCTGTTCTAGGGGTCGGGCAGCAGGACAGTGCACGAGGTCTCATGCACGTGTCCTCGTGTCTAATAAGTGACACAAAATGTGTCTAAAATCACCTCAGAGTTTATGAATAACAAACCACATATAAACAGCAACCAAAATATGAAATTAGTTTTAGAAAACAGTAAAGTAAAATCCTTAGTGGCATTTCACCTAACACTTTACACTACACTCCGATACGTCTCCGATACGCGTATCAAATGGACACGAATTCCTACCAAACTTGGTCTACAGGTGTATGGTACCTAGATGCATGCATCTATGAATTAGAGGCCATTACCTATTGAGAGTTAGAATCTTAATAAAAATACACTAGATCTAGATCTCCTCCAAGCTCCAATGGTCCAATAGCTCCAAATCCTTGCTAGCTATCCATTAGAGGCCTCTTCTACAGTAGGGGAGTATATTGCAATTGATTAGGCTCAATTTGGAGTTGATTTGGAGAAAGGGGTGGATTTGGGGAAGAACATAAATTAGGGTTTGAGTTCTAATGAAAGAGGCAAGGAGGGAGGCTAATATGATGTTATATAGGGGAGGGCTGCCCTTGGTTGCCACGGGTGTATGGATTAGGGTTTGGGTAGATATTTAAGTCATGGGTAGGCTTCTACAAGTTTAATTCAAGCCCCCTTAGGAAAGGTCCTAGGAAATTAGGGTTTCTAGCTAAATATCCTACATAAATCAAAATATCTAGATATCATTTGTCTTGTCATCTAGTTAGAACCTTCTAATGCAATATCTAGGCTCATGACTAGCATCTAGATTAGGGCAATTCTAGGTTAAGGGCTAATATCTCAATTAGAACATTACTAATTAATCAAAATTCAACTTAATACAAAAGTCACAAAATGACCAAAATATCCTTAGTCTAGAAAGTGATAATTAGCTAATCTAATCACATGGGATAGGTTCCCATGGCCATGGTTAGTCTCTAGGCTAAGTAGCTAGGTTACACTAGTAAAGCACCAAAATCACAATGCACCAAATTAAATAGTATTAAATTAATTAAAAATCACCATAAATCATTAACATGATTTAAATTCTATTATTTAATGATAAGTTTTACAAAAGTTCAAAATTACCCATATTTTAGAAAAGTGATGGTTACACCTCATGTCATGTTTGCTCAAAGAAGGAGTGGTTCACCATGTACCAACCTGTCTCTGAGAAGGTTATGGTGGCGAACCAGACACAAGCTGAAGTATACGGGATCGAGATGGTGGTATTGCAACTGAGCTTCAAAATGTGAAGTATGTACCAGCCATTGCCAAGAACCTGGTCTCGAGAAGTCTGCTCTGCAATACAGGCTTGAGAATGGACATTAACGCTGGTCAAGACGTTATGTCCCATAAAGGAACATACTTCGGGAAGGCTTTTTGCACCGAAGGGATGTTCAAAATACAACTTGTAACTCCTATGGAGACGGTGAATGCAGTTTCTTCTTCTGGTTATTCTCTTGAGTTGTGGCATAATAGACTAGGATATGTTCATTGTAAAAAAATAAACAAGATGTCTAGTCCAGAACTTATCTCCAAATGTGGGGGTAAGGAGTTGGAGAAGTGTGAGGTCTGTACGCAGATGAAGATCACAAAAAAATTGTTCAAGCGGGTAAACCGAAGTACAGATCTTCTGGAGTTGGTGCACTCAAATATCTTTGACTTCAAACAGTTCTCCACAAAGATCGGGAAAAGTATTTCATTACTTTCATCGATGACTTCTCAAAGTACGTATTTGTTTATCTGCTCAAGTCTAAAGATAAAGCGTATGAGAAGTTTAAGGACTTCAAGGCTGAAGCCGAACGTCAAACCGGACAACAACTCAAGAGACTCATAAGTGATCGAGGTGGAGAGTATAGGTCTCATAAAATTGTATTGTTCTACAGAGAACTTGGAATCATCAACGAGACAACTACTCCCTACTCTCCTCTATCAAATGGTGTTGCAGAAAGAAAGAACAAAACGTTAACAGAGATGATGAACTCAATGCTGTTGATTGTGGGTCTTCCAAATTACTTCTAGGGTAAAGCAGTGCTTACGGCTACGTTCATATTAAACAGAGTGCTGCATGCTACTTCAGAAGTCACTCCACATAAAGTTTGGTTCGAGGTCATCCCCAACTTGAATGTCATTCGAGTGTAGGGGTGTCTGGCATATGTGAAGTTTCCAGATTTAAAGATTCAGAAGCTAGGAACAAGGACTACGAAGACTATATTCCTGGGTTATGTTGATAAGAGTAATGCTCGGAGGTTCCTTGATATTGAGTCAATCATATCATTGAATCTCGTGACACAAAATTCTTTGAAGATAAGTTCGCAAAGCACAAGAACATTGTTCTCGTGGACATTTTGGAGAACAATGTGAGTGCGCAGGAGGCTCAAGTTCCTTACGAAGAGGCAGTCCAAGAAGATATTGTTGCTGCAAGAACAACTATTGAACTAAACCTTGCAGAACCTATATCTAAGCGAGTGAGGAGAAAGAAGAACTTCGGAGAGGATTTTGTCACCTATCATATGGAAACAAATCCGCTTACCTATGATAAGGCGATGAAGACCAGAGATGCTATCTTCTGGAAGGAGGCTATTAATGATGAGTATGACTCGATAACCTCTAATAACACGTGGGTGCTGGTCAATCTACCTGAATGAGCAGAATCAACCGGATGTGAATGGATCTTCAAGAAAAAGATGAAGGCCGTTGGAACTATTGACAAGTTCAAGGCAAGATTAGTTGCCAAGAGATTTTCTCTGAAGCAGGGGATCGATTATTTTGACACATATGCTCCAGTAGCTCGGATGACGACCATCAGGATGTTGATTGCTCTGAGCGTAATTCATAAGCTGGTAATCCATCAGATGGATGTTAAGACCGCTTTCCGGAATGGTGAATTGACCGAAGAGATTTACATGCAACAGCCAGAAGGATTCATCGTCAAGGGCCTCGAAGAAAAAGTCTGTAAGTTTATGAAATCTCTGTATGGTCTGATGCAAGCTCCCAAGATGTGGTATGAGAAGTTTGATAAAGTCATAACATCAAACGACTACAGGGTCAGCAAGACGGACAAGTGTGTGCACACAAAGTTTATGGATGGGAGAGGAGTTGTCATTTATCTGTACATGGACGAAATGCTGATCTTGGATACAGATCTAACAAGCATCGCTGAGACAAAGAAGTTCATCTCATCTAAGTTCAGCATGAAGGACTTAAGGAAAGCTGATGTTAACCTGGGGATAAAGATCATCCGGACGGAAAACTGGAGTGGCATTGTCACAGTCTTATTACATTGAGAAGATACTTGCATGCTATGGGTATCAGGATCTTCCAGGGATTGATATGCTGTATAGGTGTGACAAGAAGCTAAAGCCAAATCCAAGGGAAAGTATCTGGAAACTGGAATATTCAGGCATCATCGGGAGTTTGATGTATGCGACTACTGCCACAAGACCTGATATAGTTTTTTTCGTGGAGATGTTGAGTCGGTTCACGAACAATCCAGGTGTAGAGCACTAGAAAGCTATGAAGTGGGTTATGAGATACCTCAAATGGACTCAGAAGTATGTACTATACTACTGCAAAGATCCAAAAATATTAGAAGGCTTCAGCGATGCAAGCTGGTGCTCATAAGTAGAAAGTGAGAGGTCCACAGGAAGATTTGTTTTCTTCATGGGTGGAGCTGCTATATCATAGAAGTCGAAGAAGCAGACTATGTTGTCTCACTCTTTTATGGAATCTGAGTTCTATGCACTAGCGGCTATAGCGGATGAAGTAGAATGGCTTCGGGAGCTCATGTGTGATGTTCTAATGGTTGGTGTGTAGATACCGGTGGTACCGATATACTTTAACAACTAGGCGACTGCAACGGTGGCATCGAATGACCTCTTCAATGGCAAGAAGAGGATTGTGCATCTAAGGCACATGGCGTTAAATGATCTTATTAAAAAAGGAGTCATTACCGTAGTGGATATTCACCAAAGGTCTCAAGTGCCCGCTGGTTGAAGACACAGCAGGTAAGGTGGGCTTGAAGACACTCTGACGTTATGTCTTTGCAATTCTACTATAAAGTTTTATGCTATTAGTTCAAAGTGAAATCTACTAGACATCTAACTTTTAGTTCAAGGAAGGACCATTGACTGAAAGAATACCAGGAACAGTGGGCAAATCCTTTAGAATGTTGCGGGGTTAAGAACCCAGAACCACTATTGACTACTGCTTCTTCTTACGAAGAACAGAGTCTTGTGGAAGGATGGCTTGGAAGCCTTAATGAGTTCTCAGGCATCTGAGATGTCTGGTATGCTTTACAGGAAGCACGGGTAGCACAGCACTCCAAAGGAGTGTAGGACTCCATGCTACAGTGGGCTGACACCACATGAGGTACCTTGTGAGGGTAAAGCCTCGGCTTCAGGCCAGGTCACAGCGGCATAGCACCGCACATAGGCAAGAGGGCCTAATGTTGTATAATAAAGAGTGGTAGGCAGCACTACATAGAGGCTAGGCCTCATGTTACAGTGGATGACACCACATAAGGCGGGCCCTCGGCTTTGCAAGCTATTTCACGATGGCGTAACACCGTAAGGAAGCGAAAGGCTTCAAGCTGGGTAGTTTGGCACTACAAAGAGGCTGGACCTCATGCTACAGGTGGTATGACACCACATGAGACAAGATCTCGGCTTCGGGCCATGTCATAGCGGTGTAGTACCGTAAGGAAGCAAAATGCTTCATGCCAAGGACTCTTTAAAAAGAACTCACCTAGAGTGTATAGAAAGAGATATAGGTCGTCTCTTGATAGAAATTTTGTAGACACCCAAGATACATACACCAAAATCAGGCTGGCACAAGTCCTTTAATGTGCAGTCAGAAGCGCAGTTGATGTCATTATGTGAGTGGAAAGAATTGCAGTTATGGTGCAGAATTCAAGGCTTAGTCTTTTCTTGTATCATGTTGTCATTTAACCCATGCGAGAAGATTCAAGTTGTAGCGACATCTATCCTAATGTATGATGGACAGTCACTGCGGGGAATGCTCAACCCATATATAGAGATATGTGGGGGATTATTGGTGTTTTTGCTTGTTGATCTTTTGCTTTAGAAACTAGAAAGATAGTCCTACATTGGAAAAACCAAATGGATGGTATCTTTATATAAAGCTTTGCTTGTGTTGAGAGATCATATTAAGTGTGGAGAGGCACATGGGTGCCATGTGGGGGCATTTTTGTAGGTAAAAGAAGGCTAAATCAATAAAGAAGTATTAATGCTTTTTGTCATGCTCATGGGATAATTCTCTTATGGAGCTAAGCACCGAAGGGGCTTAGCGACTCGGACTCTGACTCAGGATCGAGGGTGTAAAGTGGCATTTTGTTAGCGCACTTTACACTTAGCATGTCAGCTTCGACACAAGGCACATTGTGTGCAATTGATGCGCTCGTGCGCTCGTCTCTGCTTGAGTCACAACACAGGCACAGCAGGTACATAGGTGCCGCAGTGCTGGACGTGCAGGTGTTGCAGGGCTAGGACACGTAGGTGCTGTGGCCCTAGGCGCGTAGGAGCTGCTAGGCACTGAGAGTGCAGGTGCTGCAGGGCTACGGCACACAGGTGCTACAGGGCTAAGGTGCGCAGGTACTAGGCACTGAGTGCGCAGGTATCACAGGCTGCTGTGTGCTTCATAGCTACGCACATAGGTTGACGGGCTGAGTGGATATGGGGCGCAAGTGGCGGATGATGTAGCCAATTAGAAGATTTGAGCAGTTATGGAAAGATTGAGTTAATTGATCATATCCGAACTTTATGTGATTTGAATTTAATTCATTCAAATCTTTCTATTATTTGCTTCTATCTTTTCGCAATCAGTTACGGCCAGGATTAGGATTAGGGTTTTGGCCCTTCTCTATACATACTCTCTTTGTGCCTTCATTAAGGACTTACGCTAAAAAAAAGAGAAGAAGAGAGAAATGATGCCGCTGCCATTGAAGTCCTAAGGAGTTTTTCGTGTTCGTAAAGGAGGTGACAGCGAGCGTTTCAGAAGTTCTTTAGAACTTATTGGTTCCTGGGAGCATATCGCAATAGGGCGAATCTTGCTTTGAGCAACGATGATCTTCATTACCCAGCAAAGTCGTTGTATCAACTCCGGTTGAGAGCAATCATTCATCTCGTTGCATCGACTTCGGTTGAGAACGAGTATTCATATCTCTCTTAGGAGAACAGATTTTTTGTCCCTCTGGAAATAAGAGTTCGAGATTTATATTTTCCATCAAAAGATTCATTTCAGGAATAACTATATATATATATTAATTTATTTTTATTTTTTTAATATATATATATATATATAAATATATATATATATATAAATATATATATATATATATATATATATATATATATATATATATATATATATATATATATATATTTATATCCTTCAAAATCAAAGGATGTTAATTCTAGAACGTGGTCGAACCCTAGGTCTAACATGTCCTTTACACCTGAGCAATAAGCAAAAATCCTCAGTTTATTGGCTTCTATTCCTTTGGAAACATCCTTTGTTTCTGCTGCAAACTTAGCTTGTATGATTTATTTCCTTTTTCTTCAATTACTTGGATTATAGATTTTGGTGATTTTAATTATACTTATTTTTATTTATCATTATTTAATTCTATACCCCTGTGCGCAATAACTTATGTAATTGCCCAATTTTTCTCTTGCCTAAGTTATCCATATTGCTTCAATTAATTTTTCATCAAAACTTAAATTAAAGTATATTTTTCACATTCATTCCTTTAAGTTTAATTTGTTATCCATCTCTCAAATTACTCGATCTAATGATTACGAAGTTCTTTTCTCATCTCTACAGTGTAGGGTGATCTAGGTGATCAACGAGGTTGTCTTTATTTCTTAAGTTCTGCTTCTGTGTGTTCTTCATTGGGAAAAATAAATTCGACCTATGTCACTGGTGCCTAGGTCACCCATCTTTGTGTATTTTAAATTTCTAGCCAGGAATTTTATTTTGCTAAGTCATCTTTTGGTTGCCCATGTCATGTTTGCCTATTGGCAAACCAATCTCGTCAAGTTTTTAATAAAAAATCTTCATTAAGTACTAAACTTTTTATTGATCCATTGTGAAATTTGGGGGCATTTTTAGAACCCTCTCATAGTGATGCTCATTTTTTTCTAATTATTTTTGATGATTTCACAAGATGCACACGGATATATCTATTTAAAGCTAAATCTGAGACAAAACAATTATTAATTTATTTCTTATATATATGATGTAATGTCACTTTCACTATCGTATCTCTCAATTATTTTCTTGTAGTGGCGCTCTCTTTCACCCTCAACTCTAGCAAATACAATCGGATAATGGAACTAAATTTCTATCTAAACCTTTGTAATATTTGTTTCATAAAAATGGAATCATTCACCAACGTAGTTGCTTTGCTAACCCACAACAAAATGGTGTTGTGGAGAGAAAATATCGTCATCTTCTCGATGTTGCACGTGCCTTAGTTTTCAAGCACGCTTGCCATTAATGTTTTGGGAGAATGTTTCATGGCAACTACATTTCTTATCAATAAAATGCCAAGTCCACTTTTGGCTACTAAATGCTTTTGGTGCCTTTAATCTTATTATTTTTTAAGAGTTTTTGGATGTCTTTGTTTTGCTCAAAACACTAATATTAAAAATAAATTTGAACCTCGTGCCAACCTGAGAATTTTTCTTTGTTATCCGTACAGTCAGAAAGGATACCGTATTTACAGTATCCAATTTCACAAAATTTATACTTCTCGTGATGTCATTATCCACGATACAATATTTTCATTTCATGACATGTCTTTTAGTTCTCCCCCTTTTAGTGTTCATATTACACCATTAGAAGATGATGGTTCTTTCCACTATCCTAATACTTCACGTAATGTTACTCCTTCTCACTGTTGGTGCTGCTGCTGCTTCTTTTGATCAAAAACTAATTTCCCTTACATCTCAAATAGTCCTACATCGGCTGGAACGTGAAGGTTGAGTGTGCATATATGTTTCCATTTTCTTCATTGAAGTCTTGTGTGGGTGCCTTATGGGACCCTCGCGTACGCCGTCGCCCAGTCCGGCTCGGCTCGGTTCGGCATGCGTTACGGGTACGAGTACGTTTCCACATCTATAGGCGTCGAATGCCGATTCGATTTCCTCTTCGTGTTCGGGCTAAGACCCTGAAATTCTTTTTGCTCCTTTAATTTTTGGACCGTTATAATTCATTTATGTCACTGCCCATTCCCGATATATGTATTTGCCTTCTTGATTCTTGTATATGGTATCTGGTATGTTGTGCATGTGCATCATTTAATTTATTTCCTATTAGTCGTTGCATTTAGCCACTAATCATGTCAATAGATAAATGTTTAGAGCATGCTTAGATTTGGGTTTCCTTAAGCCAACCCTACTATATATATTCTCTTGCTTTTCTCCCTCCTCATAACATTTCATTCATTTTCCTCAACCACCGCCATTAGGCAAGTACAACTTGTTCAAAAGGGAAGATTTGTGCACTTTTATTTTGATGATATTATTAGTCAAAAATGTTCCACTCCTCCTTCTCTACATGTTTAGTTCTTGGTGTTTTTGATTTCAATAGCTATCTTTGAGTAGATCTAAGTTTCCAAAACTAGGGTTTCATAAGTTTTTGTGATTTTGATCTATCAAACTTGCTTATTTTTGAAAACTACTTATTCCATGTTGTAGAGAATTCAATTTTATTCAGTTTAGACCTTTATTTTGCCCAATTTCGAGTCCTATAAACCAAGTTATGGATATTGGAAGTTTCTAAAACTCTATGGCCAAAAGTTTGCTGGTAGGGACGACACCTCGTGCACCTCGTGCACCTTGCACCTTGCGTACCTTGCACCTCACGCGCGCCTTTTGGCTTGCACACCTTGCGCCTCGCGCACCTTGCACCTCGCACGCACCTTTTCGCTCGCTCACCTTGCACCTCGCGCACCGCTTGCGCCTTGCACCTTACGCCTTTTGCCCGTGTGCCGTTTGTGCCACTTTATGACTTACGTGCGCTTCATACCCTAAGTGTCTAGTGACTTCTAGTTTCTCTTACATCTTGTGGCTCGACCTTCATTCCCGACCTAATTATCTATGTGTGTGCTGGTCCTATGCGTATACTGAGGTACAATCTATGTGAGCTTCGATGTGCTGTCTCATGTGTGAAGTGTTCCTACATGATATATATCAGTACATCCAATGCCTCTAGTACTTACATAATGAATAGTCGGTAGTAATGATGTGATTTGTGTAGGGTGTTGTATTACACTAAGGTGGGATCCTTATGTATGACTCCTTAAGCCAGTATGGATCCCTTCTTAAGGTACTTGTACTATGTACGACATTTAGGAAGGTGAGCATGTGACCACGACATGTGAATCTCGAGATTAACCTACGATTAATTAGGCAACTAATCTATTAGATGCATTGGGCTGGAAAAATCTTGAGATCGTGCCATACTAGCCACCCTAGGTCCCATCCTGACGTGCCGAGTTGGCCTCCACGGACATGGTTTCATCCGCTTATGGTGGATGACCATATCCGTCTCCTTTGTGCTATGTGTTATATGTTTTAGTGCGGTAGCCTTACGGGGGACCTGTGCATGATCAAGGTGCTATGTGTTTATATATATACATTTTGGATTTGTTAGCCCTGCTAGAATGACACGATCTGAGGATTCCTACAACAGCATTGCGGGGATAACTCTGCCAAATATAGAAAGTCGCAGGAATAGATGGTCGCTCGAAAAATGACTTGACTGTGCCTTGTACCTTCCGTTAGTAGCCGAAGGACATGGACTGTCATGGTGCGTGGTCCAACCCATGTCCTTATTTGATTGTTGGGTTGGGCTATCGTGCTACGACAGGCTGTGGACCGAGGTTACGACCGGAAGCTTTTCTCATTACTATTATTATGCTTGGGTTTTATCTCACTCTTTTGTGCTCCCTTGTGGTACTTTCTATTCGGGGCTGACCCCGCTGGTTTTGTATGGCCAAATCTCGTAGCAAAGTTAGAGGATCCGACTTTCCTCTCTGACGTCAATGGTACATACTTGAAGCATGGCGGGTAGGGGACTCGAGTGGGTTTCTTCTCCACTACTCTAGTATCATTACTTAAGTTATGGCGTTTAGCCACCGACACCTGTTTAGCCGGTTATTCTGGATATTTTGCCTCCTTACATAATTGTAATTAAATCAAGCTGCAACTGACTACGATTATGTACCTATGACTCTCTGGCTAGCTAACTTATAATGCTAGTTCCCCATGATGATTTTGATGAAGTGTCAGGGACGCCTTACTACTTTGTCTTATATTTTTTATTAATTGTTGCTTCTTGCTTGATTGATTGAGACATAGATGCTCTATGGGACCATAGGAGACTTGATTGTAGCATGCACCCCCTAGTCTCATGACAGCCATGATCATCGTATAATATTTAAATACCTCATATAGAGTAACTGTCCTAGTCACTCTCCGTATTTTGGTACTAGGGTATGACAAGCTTTTATTGGTGGCCCATGCAGGTCTAATTTTTAGACTTGAGGGGTATTATTATTATAGGAGTCTCAATCAAAACTTGTTCCCTTGATCTTTTGCTCCATCTTCCCTTCCTCACCTTGATTGATAACTTGAATTGCATCCTCGAATCTTTCTCGTCCTGTCATTTGATATCATGTATCTTTTGCTCCATCTTCCCGATAGGGGTACTTCTTTTTTAGTAGCTGGCGAGGCCAACGTAGAGGAACGTCCAGTAGAGCATGGCTCGACAGGGCAGCCTCAGAAAAGAATGCCTCCTCCTGGTCATATTCAAGTGGAGATTTTGTCAGAGCTGGTGGAGCAACAAGTTCTCGAAGATCCTGCACTCCCAGCGGTGCCAGCAGCGACGACAGTACCTGATGCTGCAGTACTCCTGGAGGTCATCCGGGGATTTTCGGCCACTCAACAGCGTCAGATGGCAACCCACCAGCAACAGCAGACCCAATAGAAGGAACAGAATGTGCTACTGAACCAGGGGTTACATTTAGCCCTTGAGAGGAGTGTAAGGAATAATTTGGGAGCGTCGGAGGTTTTGCTGAATTAGCCCGAGGTACTTTGATGGCACGGAGCATGCCATTACGGTGGATGCTTGGCTTCAGGATATTGAGGTCATATTGACAGCAGCAAAGGTTCCAGCAGAGAAGAAGGTTGACCAAGTCGGATTATTGCTTCAGGATCTTGCTCGCGACTGGTAGACATCAGAAGAGGATGGAATGGGGTATCCTTTTTCTTGGGATAGCTTCAGTACCAGATTCAAGTTATGGCGTAGTTGCATGGTATGAGCTACAGCAAAGGTTTATCAGTATCAAGCAGGCTGGTAAGACGGTGGATGGATATGCATGAGAGTTCTGCAGATTGAGTCAGTTTGCACCGGCGATGGTAGCTACAGAGCCAGAGAAGGCTATGAGGTTCCAACAGGGACTTCATTTGGAGATTCTACAGCTAGTGGAAGGGCAAGAAAATCAGACTTTTGATGCTATTTTAATGGCAGCACGGAGGCATGAGTTTACGCAACAAAGGTTGGTGGCAAGGACTGGAGGTCAGAAGAGGTCTCATTCCCAGAGTAAGGGCAGAGGAGAAATGCAGCGAACATCGGCACCAGCACCCGGTATCCATATTCATGAGTCAGGAGCACCACGAAAGTCGGCGGTATCAGAGATAACAGCACCAGTTCGGCATTAGCGGTCGAGGAACTATTAGCAGCGCCAGGGGGTGCCCTTGGGATGTACCTACTACGGTAAGGGAGTGCACACTAGGAATATGTATCATTCAGTTAATGGGTTATGCATGAGGTGTGGCAGTCCAAACTACAGGATTGCCAATTGTCCTATGATGCAGAGGCCAGGAGGGCCAGTTCAGCAGTTTTCGGTGTTGCCAGCTTCGGGGGCAGCACCGAACAGAGGACTAGCATTGGTAGTAAGGCTACTAGCCTAGCGTCTGCCGACGCAGGCTCAGATGTTTTGCCAGGCGCAGAACCATGAAGGCAGCAGAGACCGCAACAACAGCATGGTCCAGGAAGGCAGCAGCAAGGAGCTCAGCAAGGCCAGGGTCAGGCCTTCACCTTATCTCTGGAGGTTGCACTAGCTTCAGGCGATGTGGTTGCAGGTAATGTTTCTTTTACCTCTTTTCTACAGTAGCATTGTTTGATTTAGGGGCTACCAACTCTTTTATATCTGCACGATTTGTGACACGTATTGGATTAGAGTTTGAGGTATTGCCAGAAACGATGAATATACTCACTGGTAATGGGCTCGTAGGAGTTAGCAGAGTGTGCTTAGTGTGTCCGATCTTAGTGTGTGGGCGATTATTGCCTGCATCTTTGATTGAGTTCCCTATGGGCAACTTTGATGTTGTCCTAGGCATGGACTGGTTGAGAGACAGTCATGCAACGATAGATTGTCGAGGAGGTAGGGTAGTACTTAATGTACCTGGCATTGAGGAGTTCGTGTTTGTTTGATCATTGGAGGATCAACCCAAAGGCATAGTTGCAGCGGCATTGGCAGAGGAGAAGCAGATTCCAAGAGTGGTCAGAGAGTTTCTTGATGTATTTCCAGATGAGCTTCTAGGTTTACCACCGGTAAGAGATGTAGAGTTTTGCATTAAATTAAATCCTGGAACGGAGCCTAAGGCCGACAGAGTTTACAGGATGTTGCAGTCAGAGTTGGACAAGTGGTACCATCATAAAGAAGAACAGAAGGCAAAGCAATTTATCCGAGACAGTGAATCGCCCTAGGCAGCATGGTGATTTTAGTAACCAAGAAGGATGGATCGACGTGAATCTGTATTGATTACTGACAGTTGAATGTAGTAACCGTAAAAAACAAGTATTCGTTACCAAGGATCGATGACTTATTTGACCAATTAAGTAAGGCCTGCGTCTTCTCTAAGATTGTAACGCCCCAATTTCCAAAATACTTAGGACGAAGTACGTAGACATGCCAGCTGTATACATACGAAGTATACTCCAATGTATGCAACCCCCGTATGTATACATAAGCTGTAAAATACAGTAAAACCATGATAACTAAATCTCATCCACGAAATCAGAAGAATAATAATATAAATCAACTCAAGAGTTTGTCATTTATATATGTAGTTGGGCGGAGACAAATCCACTACCAACTATTTTAAAAGAGAGAAATATACGAGGAAATGATAGATAAAAATGACAAGACGAAGCAAGGGCAATCATCTTCGAAGGACTGGAGAAGATCATAGCCTTGGCTAGGGCACCTACAAAGTCACAGAGCACACACCTGGAGAGATCACCAGGTCCTCAGTGGGACGTAACAAGATACATAAGGAACATGCCATATAACTAAATATATATAATATGTCATCAATAACAAGTAAAGTAAAATAGTCCCATTTGTAACAAGATCCAATACCTCAACATCGAAAGAGTGGACTACCCCTACAACCAAACAAGGACAAGGGGTAGCACACTATACTGCGATGCGATATTGTCCCAAGTTACTAATGGGACGGGGTGGTATGACATTGATGAGGGTTACCTGACCATTCTAATGTGTGTATGCAGTAAGAACAAACCTTCAACGCATGGGCACTCTGGCTACAAGAGCAGGAACTCAGGTATGGTCCCACCAGGATACTAGGGACCTCAAAGCATAACATTCATCGAATGTCAGAGGCCAGCAGAAATTAGGTATCAGGATCCAAGACCGTATCTCCAGCGCGGAGATAACCGGCAATAATAAGAAAGTGCATACGTGACCCATACGTTAAGAAACTTTTCTTCCTACCCAATGCCTAGTAAAGTCACATCCATGACTCCTATACCTCTACTAACTGCCAAGTCTCTAACATGCCTCTATTAGCAGTTAGCCCTAACGCATGTGCACAGGTGATCAGCCATCACGCAAGTACCGTTATATGCTACTCATCTCACACATACCTCGTGGTACATCTGTGTCGAGGTTTATGTTATACACTATAAATGGTAGTCCCTTAACTCTAGTCCATATGCAGTCAAAGGATAATAAGTAAAGTAAAGCTAATATCACTAAGCATGCAATAAATCAGAAACTGTAATAATGGTACAGCTACAAGAACTGGAAATAAGTAAATTGTGATATGCAATAATAAAAATGTAGACTAAACATAAGCAGTAAATATAGCAACATATCTTGCCTGAGGTTGTGTGCAAAAAGGACGACGTCCAATAGCTCGAACTGTCAGAATAGTGAAGCGATGAAAGCCAAATCCCGCATACGTCCTCGGATGCTGAAATAAACACCACGAACGTGTTCGAAATATAAGATATACCTAGGAAATGCCTGTCCAAAAGTCAAATTCTGGGACAGGGGCAAAATCATAATTTTGGGTTAAAACGATGTCTACCGTTGGACCAATTTTGCACCGAAATGCGTGCCAGAACCTACGGTCTCTAAAGTCGTTAAACTACACGTCTACAGGTCATGTTTGAGAAGAAAAATCCAACTGTATGTCCAAAGTTGGATTCCGGTAGGATATGCATAATTTCGTCCGTTGGATTGGGTCGCGGGCCCGCCAAATAGGCGTTCCAGTCGACCTTCTCAGAATCTGGACCAAACTTGGCATACTGGACCAGAAAAATGATATGGTTCCTGCTGGCACAAGTTTTGTTTTTATTCGACGAACGTGCACAAAGTAATTAGAGAATTTTGAAAATGGTCGATACGGTGAATTACGACGGATACACATCAAATTCGTCGCACATACGCAACCAATTTGAATTCCGTCAAAGCCCACACGTCTGTGAAGTCGATATGCACCTTTCGATGCTTTCGGTTCACGTCCACGTCGCTCGGTTTGTCACGAGCGCACGCCGTATCGGGGTGTTTTTCCTAATTTTCAAAAACAGAATTTACAAAAAATTTGTAAAACTTAACAACTTGTAACTTTTTACACAATAGATGAAAAATGATTCCAGAAGGTGTATTACAATCTTGGTTATGTTGTCTTTGACTGACTTTAATTAGTTTCTACAAAATCTTAAAGTACAGAACAAAAATTGGCCGACAAGTTGGTGTTCTAAAACAGTTTTTAATGTTCCAGAAAAGTGGTTTCTCTCCAACTTTGTCTCAATTTTTAGAGCAAGTTGGATGGCCATGTCGAAATCCACCTGGGTGATCTCGAAGGGGGTCATGTGGGCTTTCCAAAAAATCTTACGGATCAAAAATCGGAAGTTAAAATGAGAGAGATGTCGATCGGGGAAGTGAGATACCTTCTAGTTCAATTATGTGTTGTTCGTTGTCACCGTTATCGTTTTCGTGGGTGAGGCTGCTATCACGGCGCACGAGAACGGCCTGGCTCACCAGGGGAGAGGAGGAATAAGGACGTAGAGATGGATTAGGGTTTGGGTGGAGTTGTGGTGGTGGCGGTGTTGGTGTTTGTTGTTGTTGTTGATGTAGTTGTTTCATAAGGGTCGGGTTTTACCAAAGAAGGGATAGGGGGCTCGGCCATCTTTTAATATTGCTGATAGTTGCTAAGGGTTGTGGGGTCGGCCCCTCCCCTCAACAAAGCCGAGCAGTGCTGCTGCTATTGATTATTTTCATGTATGGGTGGTCGGTTGCCCATGGTGGGGCCGACCACCTCTATATATATATATATAATATATATATATATATATATATATATATATATATATATATATATATATATATATATATATATATATATGTAGATAAGATGTATTTTTATTTAAATTTTATAGAGATTTATTGTGTGTGTATATATATATAAAAATTAAATAAAATTTAAATAAAAATTACATCTTATCTACATATATATATATATATATATATATATATATATATATATATATATATATATATAATGTATTATATATATGTAGATAAGATGTAATTTTTATTTAAATTTTATAGAGATTTATTGTGTGTATATATATATATATATATATATATATATATATATATATATATATATATATATATATATATATTTTATATTATATATATATATATATATTTTTTTTATATATATATATATATATATATATATATATATATAGTTGACAATAAAAATTTGACAATTAATAATAATATAAATAATTATTGATTTAATTTCTCAAAAAAATACTTTGATAATAATAAAAATAATAAAAAGGTGAAATGGTGGTTTTGGGTGGACTTTACCATACTTCTTATTCTGGTCGTGAAAATTGTATCATTTTTGTAAAACATTATCAATAGTAAAAATATAAATTTTGTACCACTAATTAATATTTAGAAATTGTTTCTCAAATTTTAAAATAATATTAAGAACATTTGCACACTCATAAAATATGCCTACAGGGTCATCTTAGTCACTCCACATATCTACATGGGCTAAAATTTGGTTCAGGCCCAGTACGGACTGGTTTGGACCAACCGGGTCATCTAAAAATTAATATATAAATAATAACTAAATAAAATATTTTAAATGAGTCACTACACAACATGGCCTGGTTTTCCTAGTTTGGACATCACCATGGCTATGCTTCCCCTGGCATGGCTAATATACTAGTCAAGGCACACTGCTACAACTTTCGCGCCAAAAGTCATGGTCGTCTTGTGCTCCAAACTCAATAATGGCTAAGGTCATTTCAAAAAAAATCATAAATTGCATAAATCATTTTTAAGTCATTTTAAATAATAAAAAATAATTTTAAAAAAATTTAGGGATTTTACAAAGATTGATCTTCGATCTAGGATATTATCAAGTGAGGGTCCAGTAGCAGGACATACCCAAGACAGTATTTAGATCGTGATATAGACATTATAAGTTTATGGTAATACCATTTGGACTAACTAATGCCCCAACAGTATTTATGGATTTGATGAATCGCATCTTTATGCCATATTTGGATAAGTTTGTAGTAGTGTTCATAGACGACATCCTCATCTATTCTCAGGAATGAAGATGAGTATGAGAAACATCTTCAGACATTTTTGCAGACATTGAGAGAGCATCAACTTTATGCGAAGCTTGGTAAATACGAGTTTTGTTTGGATCGTATTTCATTCCTGGGACACATTCACTTCTGGAGCAGAAGTGTCAATAGATCTGAAAAAGGTTGAGGCAATAGAGAATTGGTCAGTTCTGATCAAGATGGTAGTAGAAGTGCGTAGTTTTTTTGGATTGGCAGGTTACTACAGGAGGTTCGTGGCAAACTTTGCCAAGATTTTGGAACCATTGACACGTTTGACGCATAAGATATAGAGTTTATTTGGTCAGCAGAGTGCCAGACATCATTTGTAGAGTTGAAGAAGAGATTGATCTTAGCCCCGATCTTGACGCTTCCAGTAGGGTCGGAAGGGTTTACAGTATATTATGACGCATCCGGGAAGGGACTTGGGTGTGTACTGATGCAGCATGGTAAGGTGATAGCGTATGCATCTCGACAGCTTCGGGATCATGAGAAGAACTATCCAACTCATGATTTGGAGTTAGCAATAGTGGTATTTTCACTTAAGTTATGGAGGCATTACTTATATGGGGATCGAGTAAAAATTTATAATGATCATAAAGCTTGAAGTATGTATTCACCCAGAGGGACTTAAATATGAGACAGAGAAGATGGTTAGAGTTACTGAAGGACTTCAATGTGAATCTACACTATCATCCAGAGCAAGGCGAATGTGGTAGCAGATGCCTTGAGCAGGAGAGGTGGTGCATTCATTTTAACCTCGCAGAGGCATATTTTGGAAGATCTTCAGGAAATAGGTAGTTGAAGTAATCTTACCGTAAGATACAGGAGTTATGGCCAGTTTGCAGATTCAGTCTACTTTAGTATAAAGGATTAGAGCAGCCCAGGTGGAGGATACGCGGATCCAGAAGCTTCGATCAGAGTGTGAATCATGTCTTAGGAAGGAGTTAGTAATCCATGAAGATGGTATGCTTAGGTTCGGAAGCCGTCTTTGTGTACCAGGTGGAGATCTTCGACAGAAAGTTATGTTAGAGGCTCATAGTTCTCCTTATTCCATCCATGCCGGAGGCACAAAGATATATCAGGACATTAAGCAACACTTTTGATGGAATGGCATGAAGAGAGAGATAGCGAGATTTGTTTTTAGGTGCTTAGTATGTCAGCAAGTCAAGGCAGAGCAGCAGAGGCCAGCTGGATTGTTACAACCGCTTTTCATTCTGGAGTGGAAGTGGGAGCACATCACAATAGACTTTGTGATCGATTTACCTAGATCTCTGACTGGTCGAAACGTAGTTTGGGTAATTGTGGATCGGCTCAAAAAGGTTGCTTATTTTTTTCCTTTCAGATTAGGGATGTCTACTGAGCAGTTAGCAAAAATGTATATAAAACAGATAGTGAGGCAGCATGGAGTTCAAGTCAGCATAGTATCAGATCGAGACACCCGATTTATCTTTTATTTTTGGCAGAGTTTGTATCAAAGTTTGGGTACCAAGTTGAGGTTCAGTACAGCCTATCATCCGTAGACGGACGGGCAGTCAGAGAGAACCATTCAGACATTGGAAGATATGTTACGAGCTTGTACCTTAGACTTCGACGGAACTTGGGAAGATCATCTTTATTTAGTAGAGTTCTCTTACAATAATAGTTATCAGGCAAGTATACAGATGACACCGTTTGAAGCATTATACGGTACGAAATGCAGGTCCCCTCTGGCATCAGATGATGTGGGAGAACGAAAATTATTTGGACCAGAGATGATCACGCAGACCGTAGAAACAGTCCAGTTGATCAGAAGAAGCTTCGAGTTGCGCATGACAGACACTGACACTGGACAGATCAGCATTGTAGGCCTCTAGAGTTTGGTATTGGTGACCAAGTGTTTCTGCGGATTTTGCCTACTCGGGGTATCATTAGATTTGGAACCCGAGGAAAGCATAGTCCTAGATATGTTGGTCCATTTGATATTCTTGCTCGGGTAGGCGATGTTGCTTATCGTCTTGCCTTTCCGCCTTTGCTACATGATGTGTTTCATGTGTCTCAGTTGCGTAGGTACGTCCTAGATTCGAGTCACGTCCTCGATCATTCTAAGCTGGTCGTTGGTACCGACCTGACTTACGAGGAGCAACCCGTATCCATTTTGGATCGGCTAGAGAAGGTGCTCAAGAACCAGACTATTAGTCTTGTCCATGTCGCTTGGGGCCATCACTCACCAAGAGAGTCGATATGGAAGCGCGAGGACGAGATTAGATCTCAATATCCGTACTTGTTCGACTCAGAAGATATATTTATTCTTATGCCTTCGAAACATGTTTCCATGCTTGTATTTGTTGGCCATTGGTCATGGTCAAACCTGATTTTAATAATTGATCAAACTCTGTCTTGGTATAAGGGCTACTTAAAGAAGTTTTGGTCTCTTGGACACTACCAGAGAAAAGCTATCCGATCATTCAAGACCGAAGCTATTTTTACGACTCGAGTCTGTACATTATACACCGTGTCGTACTGGAAAATAGGCTACCCTAAAAATATTTTCAAAAATATACCATGTTTTAAAAAACAGTCCCTATTTACAAAAAGCTCCTAACTGCTTAAAAGAATTTCAAAAAGACCAAAAATCAATTTGCAAAAGCCCTGACTAAACCTTGACAGAACTCGGCCAGAGTTCGGCCCGAGTTTAGCCAGAGTTCGATTAGTGGCCGCTATTTTTTGAACGTTTGAAAACTTGGTCTCCCTACAGTTACGAATTTTTACGATATTTTCTCATTGAGTTTTGTCCGAATTCTGCCTTTGAAAAAACTATTAATTGAGAAGAATTTCAATCATTTCAACACACCAATTCACTTTTATCTCTTCTCTCTAAAGCCTACTGTTCTATTCCAAAGAGTTCTAAGCTTTATTTTTCAAATCCCAAGCCAGTTACAATCCTCTAGTCGATTTGCCAGTGCGGTACGGTCTAGAAGCTTCAGAGCGATTGTAATCAGAAGTTTGATTGAAGAAAGACTCTTCACAATTGAAGTTGATCGAGTACTTTGAATCAAAGCTCGCGTTTGTAGAAGTTGCAAGGACTTCATATGAAAACTTGCAGTTTATTCCAATAGTGGATTCAACTGGAAGCTAGAGTTCTTCCGACTGGACTAGTCCTGACAAGAGGGAAACCAGTATACATCGACGTCTTTGCGTTTGCTTTCTAATCTCTGCTTTTATATTATTTACTTGTGATATATGTTGTCTATGTGATCTTGCTGCTAACTTTTTAAATTAGCTATATTCCGCTGCCTACTCTATTCACCCCCTCTAGAGTATTGTGCTTTACAAATTTGTTCCTACAATTGGTATCAGAGCGGCTTATACAGGTAAAGCAATGTAACATTGCAGTTATTATTTTGTCTTTCTTAACTGTTACATAGATCACAACACATCACATGGCAACTGTGAAGTTCACAAGTGAAGGCCAAGCCACAAACAGACCTCCTCTGTTTGATGGTACAAATTATACCTATTGGAAAACACGGATGAGTTTTTTTTTGAAATTCCTAGATTTTAACTTATGGTCTATAGTTGTTGATGGCTACAAAAAGCCTCCTCGTATTCTTGTTGAAGATGTTTTGGTTGAAAAACCATATGATAAATATACCGAGGATGAAAAGTAAAAAGGCCAGTCTTGACGCACGTGCTATTAATGCTTTATTTTGTACTTTAGACAGGACTGAATTTAACAGGGTATCTACATGCACAACATCAAATGAAGTGTGAAAACTTTTCAAAGTAACCCACGAAGCAACAACACAAGTCAAGAAGTCGAAGATCAACAAACTTACTCAGGAGTATGAGGCATTCAAGATGAAGCCAAACGAATCTGAAGATCAACAACACAAGTCAAGGGCTACCTGAAGAAGTCTACGTCCCGAAGATATGCCAATACAAGCATATGGCATGAAAGTGAAGCTAGCGACTCAGAAGACGAGCAATTAGATGACGCTGTAAACGTATGCTTGATGGCGTACGATCAGTTAACCACTAACCCCTGTTTGATACTTATGATGATTTTACCTTTGAGCAACTAGGAGAAGCCTTTGCTGACCTCTTAGGGGATTACAGAAGACTGTGTAGTAAATACCAAACCTCTAAGAAGGTATTCAAAGAGTACAAAGGTGAAATAGGAAGACTTACCGACCTATTAGATGAGGTTAGAAGTAGTAATTGTTCTAGTGAGGAAGGTGACCTTTCTTCTGTTAAGCTGTTATTACACGAGAAAGACTATCCGAAGAGAAGGACAAGACCATTACCCAATTAGAGGAAGACTTACTCAAAGACAAAAAAGTCTCTAGCAAGCTACTGTTAGAAATGATGCACTCACTGCTAAATATAGCTTGTTATATGACATCTCCAAAAAGTTGAAAATTATGATAGGAAAACAGCCTGAAGCTGCTGCTTCCTACCCTAACACGTGTCACTTACTGAATCATCAAAACACGATCAAACCTAATAATGTCAGACCTAATCAAACCAAACATTGCCCAAGAAGACAAATAGGCATGCATTCTTTTACACTAGAAAACCTAAACCTACCAATAATGCACAGCACTCTACTTTCAACACTCAGCATGCTAGATGTCACTATGTGGCACCATTAGTCATATTTCTTCTTCATATAGAGTTAGAAAGCTTATTGATTTGAAAATATGTACATGGATACAAAAAACTAGCATTCCAGGACCCTATAAGAAATGGGTACCAAAGTTTTCATCTACAAATTCTTTTGTAGGTGAAACGCCCTTCACATGCTAGAAGCAAATGGATCATCGACAGCGGTTGCTCATGGCATATGATCGGTGATGCTTCATTATTCACAACACTGTCAAAGAAGAAAGAAGGATATATCTCATTCGGTAATAATTTGAAAGGGTACATAATTGGTATTAGTAATATTGGTAAGGCCCCCTACCCTGTGATTAAAGATGTCTGTCTAGTTATCGAGTTAAAACATAATCTGCTCAGCATAAGCCATTTAGCTGATCACGATTATGGCATTAACTTTGTCAAAGATAAATATACTATAGTTGATAGGTCAACTGGTAGTACTATCTTTGAAGGTATCAAGGAAGACAATATATATGTTTTCTATCTATTAGAAGATGCTAACAAAGCTGGTAGATGTTTGATGGCCAAAAGTGATAAGAGTCAACTATGGCACATGAGACTCGGTCATGCAAACATGGACACAATTTTAAGACTATCCACAAAGAAGCTGGTACGAGGCTTACCGGACATTTCTTTCAAGAAGGACATGGTATGTAGCGAATGTAAAAAGAACAAAGCTATCCGGTCCACATTTTAATCCAAAAACGTTGTAAGTACCACTAGACCTCTATAATTGCTGCATATGGATTTATTTGGACCTAGTAAAATTGCTAGCCTAGGTAGTAAGTTATATGTATTTGTAACAGCAGATGATTTCTCTAGATACACGTGGGTATATTTTCTTGCACGTAAGAACGATTTATTATCAGAATTCGTCACCTTCTGTAAGAAGGTTCAAAACGAAAAAGGGTTCATGATCACTCGCATTCGAAGCGATCATGGCGGCGAATTTGAGAATGTAGAGTTCAAGTAATTTTGTACACACACGGTTATTTGCATGAGTTCTCTTGCCCTAGGACTCCACAACAAAATAGAGTTGTGGAACGTAAGAACATGATTTATCCGAAATGGCTAGAGTAATATTAAACCAGTTTAGTCTACCTAAATACCTATGGGCTGAAGCTGTAAGTACATCATGCTATGTTCTCAATATGGTTCTAATTCGACCTATATCGAAGAAGACTCCCTATGAATTATGGTTTGATAGAACTCCCTATGTTTCTTATTTCAAAGTATTTGGTTGTAAATGCTTTATTCTTAATACTAAAGATAAATTGGAAAATTTGACGAAAAGGTCGATGAAGGTATATTTTTAGGTTATGCGGGGAAAAGCGAAGGGTACAGAGTCTTCAACAAGAGAACGATGATCATCAAAGAATCAATAAAAGTTAAATTTGACGAAATTAAACAACATTCTATCGATGATGGTGATGAAGACATAAGTACACCTTGTACTGCTCCTGTAGAGCCCTCACACAAAGCACCAACTGAGTCTCCAAGCAAATCACGTACAGAACCAGAAGTCGGAACCATCAATCCAGAGGATATGCCAAAAGAAATGAGATTTTTGGCAGACCATCCAAAGGACTTGGTAATTGGTGAGATTACCAAGGGTGTAAGAACTCGTTCCTCTAGTAAAGATATAGCTTCCTGTTTTGCATTTATTTCACAGCTTGAACCCAAAAATATTGAAGAAGCATCTAGTGATAATTTTTGGTTAGATACTATGCAAGAAGAATTGGACCAATTCAAACGGAATCAAGTTTGGAAACTTGTTTTGAAGCCCATTGATCATCCGGTCATTAGCACCCGCAGGGTATTCCGAAATAAACTGAATGAGAATGGATTAGTGACCCGTAACAAGGCTCGACTCGTAGCTCAAGGATACAATCAGGAAGAAGGTATCGACTACGATGAGACTTATGCCCCAGTTACGAGATTAGAATCCATTCGCATGTTATGTGCATTTGCATGTTTTCATAATTTTAACTTATTTCAAATGTATGTTAAAAGTACATTTTTGAATGGTTTTATAAATAAGAAGTTTATATAGTTCAGCCTCCAGGTTTTACTGATTTCAAAAAACTTGATTATGTTTTCAAGTTAAAGAAGGCATTATATGGTTTGAAACAAGCCCTTCATACTTGGTACGATCGTCTAAGTTCTTTTCTACTAGACAACGGCTTTTCAAAAGGGAAGGTTGATACTACACTGTTTATAAAGTCTTTTAATAGTAATATACTTTTGATTCAAATTTATGTAGATGATATCATTTTTGGATCTACTGATGAATCTCTTTTGTCAAGAATTTTCAAAATGTATGCAGAATGAGTTTGAGATGAGCATGATAGGAGAGCTGAAATTCTTTCTCGGACTACAAATCAAACAAACCAACAATGGAACGTTCATAAATCAAGCCAAGTACACAAAAGATTTATTAAAGAAGTTCGATCAGGAAGCAGTCAAACCACTTGGCACTCCGATAGCAACTTCAACCAAGATTGATACTGATGAACAAGGCAAATCTGTCGACATACGTAAGTATTGAGGTATGATTGGTAGTTTACTTTACTTAACTGCTAGTCGACCTGATATAATATTTACTGTTTGCTTGTGTGCACATTTTCAAGCCAATCCTAAGGAATCACATCTGTGCGCAGTTAAGCGTATCTTCTGATACCTTAAAGACACTTTTTCTGTCGACTTATGGTATCCCAAAACTACGTCATTTAACCTAACTGATTATTTGGATGCTGATTTTGCTGGATGCAAAGTAGATAGAAAAAGTACCAGCGGTACATGTTATTTCCTCGGCAAAGCATTAGTCTCTTAGTTTAGCAAGAAACAAAATTCTGTCATAATATCAACAACTGAGGCTGAGTATATCGTCGCAGGACGTTGTGTGCACAAATTTTGTAGATGAAGTAAACCTTAGAAGACTTTGGCCTACTAACACACACATACCCATTTTCTGTGACAACACTAGCACTATCAATTTGACTAAGAATCTAGTATGTCACTCTCGCACTAAATATATTGAGATTCGACATCATTTTCTTAGAGATCATCAATAAAATGGAGATATAAACCTTGTATACATAGACACAGAGAATCATTAGCTGACATCTTCATAAAACCTCAAGCGGTAGATCGTTTCAATTATTTACGTCAAAAATTAGGAATTTTAGATGTCAATAATTTTAATTAATTTTTTTATACAATTATTTTTCAATACTCAAAAACTGTTTTTGAGACAAGCATACAAAGGGTCTGTCTGTCACCACGACTACGGTCGAAGCGAAGCGGTATTTAATTGTTCTCAAGTGAACTCCCGTTAGTTGGGACAGTACCCCTACAGCTAATCTGAAACAGACGCTGTGTAACAAAATTTAGTTTGCAAAATAATATTAATTATATTAATTGAAATTTAAAATTACTAAACTTAGAATTAAATAATTGAAAGGAGTTGATGAAAAGGATATGGCCCGCAAATTTTTTTCTTTTTCAAAATTCACCAAAAGGCGAATTCGGCCCGAGTTCAGTCCGAATTTCTGTTTTTAAGTCAGAACCTGAGGCCCCCTCCTCTTCATAACTTCCAAACTTCATCAAAACAACATCCGCAGATGCCCGAGCCCTCAAACCCTAGCTTTTCTCTAACTCATTGCTTCCAATCCGTTTGGAGATTTCCATCCAAATTTTGGATTCGTACGGAGGATTCCTTTCTCTACAACATACTAAATTTTTGGAAGGTATAACTCTCTCCTTCCACCTCCTTCAATTTCCTCAATTTCTATTCATATTTGGAAGAAATGCCTAAGGGATTCACTCCTTCCAAGAGGAAGAAGACTAATGCCAGTGAAGAAGCATCATCTTCGAATCCACCATCGGATTCACTCTTTTTTTCTGGTCCAATCGGCCGATGGTGCATACATTGAGTTTTATTTTAAAACTCATGACCAATCATTACTATGATATGGTAATTTTATCATGCACACCATATGCACTGGCGCCCCGAATAAGTGGATTGCGTCCTTACTTTGAGGCATTAGGGTTACACCGACTTGTCACCGAAAAATTCCCTATAGCTACTATTGCCATTAGATTGTTTTACTGCAACTTTTTGTTAAACACTTTTGATGTTAAGACTCGTGTCGGAGGTATTAACATCGAGTTCAATGATGTCCTGTTAGCGAAAATCCTTGGTGTTCCTAACGAAGGTGCCCCGCTCGATGATATCACTGATTTCGATTTTCCCGATGGCACGACTCTTTTTAGCTTCAAGAACGATCTTTGTGCACCTGCACGTGTTTGTTCTGGAAAGTTCAAGGCTGCAAACTTGAACTTGTTTAACTATGAGTTACATCGCATCATCTATTCCACTATCTTCCAAAATCTACTTCAAAAGATTATGTTACAAATCTTGAACTATCTGCCCTCTACCACATCATCAAGGGAATTCCATTTTCGGTTCCAATGACTATTATCCAGATGATGGGACGATGTCGCACAAGAGATCAAAATATCTTTTATGCGATGTTCATTCCACACATCTTTCAGCGATTTGACATCGATCTGTCTACTTGTGCTCTGGAGCCTAAGCCCAAGTACCTCCAGTTATCTCGTTGTAATGCTCTCTCACCTCCTGCACCTCCTACTGTACCTGCCCTACCTCATCAGGATTACCCTATGTCTTTTGAGGGTATCCATCAGCACCTTTCTGATCTCCGGACATTCATCACTGATACATCCAGGGAACGCGAGTTCTGTGATGTGACTCGGTTTCAGGCACTAGCTAACTCCTTCGCTGATCTCCGATTTGCTCAGACTGGACATTCTGCCCGTTCTTTTCCCCGAGATCCAGCTGTCTCCAGTACACCTCTATGAGGATGAGGCGGTACATACTCTCTTCCAGCCCGGTAACGCTTATGATTGGTACCGTGGTTCGGTTGCTACTCCACACACCTTTGGAGCTGGCACTTCTGGAGCTGGTCCATCCAGACATGGTGGACGTGCTGGCAGTACAGATGATAGTGATGATGAGGATTTGTGATCTAGATGTACTGTATTTTGTCTAGATGATCACTTTTTGAGACTTTGATTATGTCTTTGTTACACGGAAATGCTCCGATATTCTAAGATATCATTAGTACTCTATCCTTTTAGTTTATTTTGTACTGAGATTGTATTTGTCTGAGATGATATTCTGTGAACATATTTTATGCTTTCTTTAGCATATTTTTATTCAGTTTAACATTATTCTATATTTTTTATAGCACTATCTCTTTATGCTTCAATATTAACTGCCTGTGAAATACAAACTGCCTGTTTATATTTTTCAACGATTGTTTCTTATGCATATATTGTGGGGGAGCTTCTCTCTTTGCAATTATTTTGCTAAGTGACAACGGGGGAGAAATAAGATCTAACATCGATTGCAGGATACAGGAACATTTTTTTCAGGATACAGTACAATTTGCAATTTTGATCATCTTTTAAATCTTATCGATCAAAGATGTTATATCGGTCAAGTTTTGTCAATTATCAAAATAGGGGAGATTGTTGGCCTATTGGTCATGGTCAAACCTGATTTTAATAATTGATCAAACTCTGTCTCGGTATAAGGGCTACTTAAAGAAGTTTTGGCTCTTGGACACTGCCAGAGAATAGCTATCCGATCTGTTCAAGATCGAAGCTGTATTTTCCACTCGAGTCTATATTTCCTTTATATAATGTAATTTCCATCTTTTTATTGAGTCTAGGAATACATTGTACACCGAGTCGTACTGGCAAATAGGCAACCCTAAAAAAAATTTAAAAATATCCCATGTTTTGAAAAACAGCCCTTATTTACAAAAAGCTCCTAATTTCTTAAAAGAATTTCAAAAAGACCAAATATCAATTTGCAAAAACCCTGACAGAACTCGGCCAGAGTTCGGCCAGAGTTCGATTAGTAGCCGTTGTGTTTTGAATGTTTGAAAACTTGGTCTCATTGCAGTTACGGATTTTTATGAGATTTTTCCATAGAGTTCTGTCTGAATTTTGCCCGAATTCTGCCAGAGTTCTGCCTTTGGAAAAACTATAAATAGAGAAGGATTTCGATTATTTCAACACACCAATTCACTTTCATCTCTTCTCTCTAAAGCCTATTGTTATATTCCAAAGAGTTCTAAGCTTTATTTTTCAAATCGCAAGCTAGTTACAATCCTCTAATCGATTTGGCAGTGCGGTACGGTCTAGAAGCTTCAGAGTGATTGTAATTCGAGGCTTGATTGAACAAAGACTCTTCACAATTGAAGTTGGTCGAGTACTTCGAATCAAAGCTGTAAGAATGAAGTCATAAAGCAGAATACTCTAGAGGGGGTGAATAGAGTAGGCAGCGGAATATTGCTAATTAAAAACTTGTTAGCAGTTAGATCACAGAAATAATATCAATAATCACAAAGTAATAACTGTAAAGAAAAGAGATCAGAAGGCAAATGCAAACACAGCGATTTATACTGGTTTTTCTCTTGTGAGGACAGTCCAGTCGAAAGAACTCTAGCTTCTAGTTGAATCCACTATTGGAAAATCCCGTAAGTTTTCATACGAAGTCCTTGCAACTTCTACAGACGCAAGCTTTGATACGAAGAACTCGACCAACTTCAGTTTTGAAGAGTCTTTCTTCAATCAAGCCTCTGATTACAATTTCTCTGAAATCTTCTAGACTGCATCGTGCCGGCAAATTGACTAGAGAATTGTAACTGGCTTGGGATTTGAAAATGAAAGCTTTTTAGAAAACCTTGGAAGAAACGTAAGCTTTAGAAGAGAAAAGATGAAAGTGAAATGGTAATTTGAAATGATCAGAATTCCTCTCTATTTATAGTTTTTCCAAAGGCAGAACTCTGGCAGAATTCGGGCAGAATTCGGATAGAACTCTATGTAACAATCTGCAACTGAAGGGAGACCAAGTTCAAAAATCCAATGTTCACATAACATTCACTATGGCCGAACTCTGGCCGAGTTCTGTCATGGTTGGTCAGTAATATTTTAAGAAAATATTTTTAGGCTTTTTGAAATCCTTCAGAAGCTTTTGTAAATAAGAGATCTTTTTTCAAAACATAGGTCATTTCGGAAAATGATCTTGGATAGCCTATTTGCTAGTACGACTTGGTGTACAATGTATTCCTAGACTTAATAAAGTAAAAATTATATTGCATAAAGAAACACAGTCTCGAGTGGCAAACATAGCTTCGGTCTTGAACTGAGTAGATATCCAATCTTGATCAGTGTCCAAAACGTCTTGAGTAAACATCTGAGTTGTTTCGTATATCAAGACAGAGTTTGATCAATTATTAAAATCAGGTTTGACCATGACCAATGGGCCAATAATCTCCCCCATTTTGATAATTGACAAACCTTGACCGATATAACATCTTTGGCCTTTATCAAAACAAATTGTACCGATATAATGTACCAAAAAAAATGTTCATGTAGATTGTTCATATCATGTATTCTTACAGATCGAAGATGTTAGATCTTATTTCTCCCCCGTTGTCACTTAGCAAAATAATTGCAAAAGAGAAAGCTCATCCGTAATATATGCAGAAGTAATAATCAGTGAAGAAACATAAAATATAGATATATAAAAATGATTTATCACAGGCATGGTATAAATGTAACTGATAGTAAAGAAATGTGATAAGCAGAATAAAAGATAATGCTATGAGAAATACTGAATAATGCTATACTGAATGAAAATTTGCTAAGGAAAGAATATAACATGTTCATCAGACAAAAATAAGAAAAGAAATCACAACCACATAACTAATAAGAGTACTGATACTACCTTGGAATGTCGGAGCATTTTCAAGTAAGCAAAGACAATAATATCGGTCTCAAATATTACGACAACTAGACAAGAATGTCTAAAATCACATATCATCCTCATCATCATCATCTGCAGTGCCAGCATGTCCACCATGTCCGGATGGACCAGCTCCAGATGTGCCAGCTCCAGAGGTGTGTAGAGTAGCACCAGAACTATGGTATCAATCGTAAGCATTCCCTGACTGGAACAAAGAATTGACCGCCTCATCCTCAATGCGGTAACCGGATACATTAGGGTCTCTAGAAAGAGAGCTAGCAGAATGACCCATCTGAGCGAATCGGAGATCGACAAACGAGTTGGCAATAGCCTAGAACTGAGTCACGTCACAAAACACATATTCCTGGGAAGTATCAACAAAGAAAGTTTGCAAATCCGAGAGGTACTGATGGATACCCTCAAAAGACATAGGGTAGGTCTGAAGGAGAACAGGTGCAGTAGGAGCAGGTGTAGGAGGTGTAGGAGCAGTGGCAATGCTACGACGAGAAAGCTTGAGAATCTTGGGCTCAGGGTCCAGAGCGCAAGTGGATAAGTCGATATAAATGTTGAAAGATGCGAGGGATAAGCATCGCATAAGAGAGATTGCATTCTCTTCTACGACATCTTCCTATCATCTGGATGATAGTCTTAGGGGCAGAAAAAGGAATCCCCTTAAGAATTTGATAGAGGACAGAGAGTTCTAGTGCAGTGACATCATCTTTTGAAGTGAATTTCGAAAGAATAGTGGAGTAGATGATGCGATGTAACTCGTAGTTAAACAAGTTTAAGTTATTAGCCTTGAACTTTCCAGGATGAACACGTGCTGGCGCACAAAGCTCATTCTTGAAACTAATAAGAGTCGTACCCTCGAAAAAGTCGAAGTCGGTGATGTCATCAAGTGGGGCACCTTCGTTTGTAATACCAAGGATTTTTGCTAGCAATACATCATCGAACTCGATATCGATCCTGCCAACACGAGTTCTTGCGGTAAAAGTGTCTAACACAAAGTTACAATATAATAGTCTAAGGGCATTAGTAGCTATAGGGAATTGTTGGGTAACGAGACGGTATAACCCTAATGCCTCAAACAAAGGACAATGATCAGAAAATACAGTCTATTTGATCGAAGCGCCTATACATATTGTACGCATAGCAAAGTCGACATACCATAGCAAAGCTTGGTCATGAGTTTTGAAGTAAAACTCATCCGACATGCCGTTACCCGATTGGACCGTGGAAAAGAGTGAATCCATGATCGGATCGAAAGACGATGCCTCTTCACTGGCATTAGTCTTCTTCCTCTTAGAAGGATTGAATCCCTTAGGCATTCTTTTCTAAAACTAGGTAACCCTAAGAATTTGAAAGTGGAGGAAAGAAGGAGTTATACCTTTCGAGAATCAAGTATGTTGTAGAGGACGCGATTCTCCGCACGAATCCAATTTTGGATGGATCTCTCCACGTAGATTGGAAGAAAAGGAGTGGAGAAAAGCTAGGTTTGGGGGTTCTTCGGCTGCTGTTGCTGCTGTGATGAAATAATTTGGAAGGGATGAAGAGGAGAAGGCATCGGGTTCTGACTTAAAAACTTACAGCACCAACAGAACTCTGGCCGAATTCTGACCGAACTCGGGCCGAATTTGGACCGAACTCGGGCCGAATTCGCCTAGGGTTCTCCTGGGTTTTTTTAAAAAGAAATTTGTGGGCCACATCCTTTTCATCAACTCATTTCAAATATTTAATTCAAAGTTTAGTGATTTTAAACTTCAAATAATATAATTAATATTATTTTATAAATTAACTTTCGTTACTCAGCATCTGTTTCAGATTAGCTGAAGGAGTATTGTCCCAGCTAATGGGAGTTCACCGGAGAACAATTAAGTACCCGCTTTGCCTCGACCGTAGTCGTGGTGACAGACAGACTCTTTGTAGGCTTGTCTCGAAAATAGTTATTGAGTATTGAATAAATTAATTAATAAAACAAAATTAATTAATATTATTGACATCTAAAATTTTTAATTTTCGACATAAATAATTAAAACGATCTTTCGCTAGAGGTTTTATGAAAATATCAACTAATTATTTTGTGTGTCTATGTATACAAGGTCTATATCTCCATTTTGTTGATGATCTCTAAGAAAATAATGTCGAATCTTGATATGCTTAGTACGAGAGTGACATACTGGATTCTTAGTCAAATTAATAGAACTAGTGTTATCACAGAAAATGGGTATGTGTATGAAACAATCCAAAGTCTTCTAAAGTTTGCTTCATCCACAAAATTTGTGCACAACAACTTCCTGCGGCGATATACTCAGCCTCGGTTGTTGATAATGCGACAAAATTTTGCTTCTTGCTAAACCAAGAGACTTGGCTTTTCTAGGAAATGACATGTGCTACTTGTACTTTTTCCATCCACTTTGCATCAGGAAAAATCAGCATCAGAATAACCGGTTAGGTCAAAGACGTGGTTTAGGATACCATAAGCCGACAGAAGAAGTGCCCTTAAGGTATCGAAAGATACACTTAACTGTGCAGATGTGATTCCTTAGGATTGGCTTGAAAATGTGCACACAAGCAAACACTAAACTAATATCTGGTCGACTAGCAGTTAAGTACAATAAGCTACCGATCATACCTCGATACTTACGTATGTCGACAGGTTTGTCTTGTTCATCAATATCAAGCTTGGTTGAAGTCGCCATTGGAGTGCTAAGAGATTTGACAGCTTCCAGTCGAACTTCTTTAATAAATCTTTTGTATTTTGCTTGATTTATGAACGTCCCATTGTTGGTTTGTTTGATTTGCAGTCCGAGAAAGAATTTCAGCTCATTTATATACACTTTGAAAAATCTTGACAAAGAGATTCATCAGTGGATCCAAAATAATATCATCTACATAGATTTGAATCAAAAGAAGATTGTTATTCAAACATTTTATAAACAGTGTAGTATCAGCCATTCGCTTTGAAAAACCGTGTCAAGTAGAAAAGAGCTTAGACGATCGTACCAAGCATGAAGGGCTTGTTTCAAACCGTATAAGGTTTTCTTCAACTTGAAAACATAATCAGATTTTTAAAATCAGTAAAACCTGGAGGTTGAGCTACAAAAACTTCTTTTTATAAAACCATTCAAAAATGCACTTTTAACATCCATTTGAAATAATTTGAAATTATAAAAACATGCAAATGCACATAACATACGAATGGATTCTAATCTCGCAACTGGGCATAAGTCATCGTAGTCGATACCTTTTCTTGATTGTATCCTTGAGCTACGAGTCGAGCCTTATTACGAGTCACTAAACCATTCTCGTTCAGTTTGTTTTGAAAACTCAACGGGTGCCAATGACCAGATGATCAATGGGCTTGGTAACAAGTTCCCAAACTTGATTTTGTTCGAATTGGTTTAATTTCTCTTGTATAGCATCTAACCAAAAATTATACATGCTTCTTCAATGTTTTTGGGTTCAAGCTGTGAAATAAAAGCAACACAAGAAGCTATATCTTTATTAGAGGAACGAGTACTTACACCCTTGGTAATCTCACCAATTACCAAGTCCTTTGGATGATCTGCCAAGAATCTCATCACTTTTGGCATATCCTCAAGATTGCTGGTTCGACTTCTTTGCTTGAAGACTCAGCTGGTGTTTAGTGTGAAGGTTCAGCATCTTTGTAGGAAGGTTTTGTAGTAGCTGTACTTGGTGTACTCACGTCTTCATTATTGTCATCGTCTGAATATTGATTTAGTTCATCAAACTGACATTAATTGATTCTTCGATGATCATGGTTCTCTTATTAAAGACTTTGTACCCTTTGCTCTTTGCCACATATCCTAAAAAGATACCTTCATCGGCCTTTTCATCAAATTTACTCAGGTTGTCTTTAGTATTAAGAATAAAGCATTTACAACCAAATATCTTGAAATATGAAACAGTGGGAGTTCTATCAAACCATAACTCATAGGGAGTCTTCTTCGATATAGGTCGAATCAGAACCCTATTGAGAATATAGCATGCTGTATTGACAGCTTTAGCCCAAAAGTATTTAGGTAGACTAAACTAGTTCAATATTACTCTAGCTATTTCAGATAGAGTCCTGTTCTTACGTTCCACAACTCCATTTTGTTGTGGAGTCATAAGCGGGAAAACTCATACAAATAACCGTGTGTGTCACAAATTGCTTGAACTCTGCATTCACAAATTCGCCGCCAAGATCACTACGAATGTGAGTAATCATGAAACCTTTTTCATTCTGTACTTTCTTACAAAGGTGACGAATTCTGACAAAGCATCGTTCTTGCGTGCAAGAAAATATACCCATGTATATCTAGAGAAATCATCTACAATGATAAATGCATATAACTTACCACCTAGACTAGCAATTTTACTAGGTCCAAATGAGTCCATATGCAACAATTGTAGAGATCTAGTGGTACTTACAACGTTCTTGGACTTAAAGGCGGATCGGGTAGCTTTGTTCTTTTCACAGTAGCTACATACCGTATCCTTCTTGAAAGATATGTCGGTAAGCCGCGTACCAACTTTTTGTGGATAGTTTTGAAATTGTGTCCAAGTTTGCATGACCGAGTCTCATATGCCATAGTTGACTCTCAATGCTCTTGGCCATCAAGCATCTACCTGCTTTGTTAGCATCTTCTAACAGATAGAAAACATATATGTTGTCTTCCCTGATACCTTCAAAGATAGTACTACCAGTTGAGTTATCAACTATAGTACATTTGTCTTTGACAAAGTTATGCCATAACCATGATCAGCTAAATGGGTTATGCTGAGCAGATTATGTTTTAACTCGGTAACTAGACAGACGTCGTTAATCACAGGATAAGGAGCCTTACCAATGTCACCGATACTGATTATGTACCCTCTTAAATTATTACCGAAAGAGACGTATCCTTCTCTTCTTCGACAGTGTTCGAATAATGATGCATCATCGGTCATGTGCTGTGAGCAACCGTGTCGAGGATCCATTTGTTTCTAGCATTTGAAGGGCGTTCCACCTAAAAAACAGTTTGCAGATAAACTCTTGGTACCTATTTCTTGTAGGGTCCTGACATGTTAGTCTTTGGTATCCATGCATAAATATTTAAATCTACTAAATTTTGATTTTACATGCAGAGGATATATGACCAATGAGGCCACAATAATGGCATTTTGCATGTTGAGTGTTGAAAGTAGTATGAGGTGCATGATTGTAGGTTTTGGTTTTCTAGTATAGAAAAATGCATGCCTATTAGTCTTCTTGGGCATTGGTTTGGTATGGTTTGTTCTGTCCGTGTTTGGTTTGGGTGTGTTCCGATGATTCGATAATTAACACATGTTAGAATAGGAAGCAGCAACTTCAGGCCGTTTTTCTAAACTAATTTCTAACTTTTTGAGGTGTCATATAATCTAGTATAGTCAGATGTAAGTGTTTCTTTTTGACTTGTGCATACTGAGATTCCTTCTCTCCTTAGATAGGTCTTCCTTTAGCTGGATGATAGTTTGGTCTTTTTCTTCGGATAACTTGATAGTCTCGTGTAACAACAGCTTAATAAAAGAAAGCTCACCAGACTCAATAGAAGAATCATTATTTCTAACATCAGCTAGTTTCGGTAAGTTTTCTATCTCACCTTTGTACTCTTTAAGTACCTTCTTAGAGGTTTCATATTTACTACGCAGTTTCCTGTAGTCATTTAACAGGTCACTGAAAGCCTCTCCTAGTTGGTTAAAGGTGAAATCATCATAAGGATCAAACAGAGGATTAGTGGTTACCTGATCGCAAGCCACCAAGCATACATTTATAGCGTCATCCGATTGTTTGTCTTCTGAGTCGCTGGCTTCGCTCTCATGCCATATGCTTGTATTGCGAACTTTCTTGATGTAGATCTCTTCAGGTAGCCTTTGTCATATTTGCTACTTTTTCTTGTTGATGATGTTGTTGTTGGACAATCTTTCTTTATATCCTTTCTTCTTACATCCGTAGCAAATAAGATCTTACTCGTTGTTGTTGCTGTCTTTTGTCTTCTGTTGAATCTCATGAACTTCTTGAATTTTCTAACCATAAGAGCTTGATCTTCATAGTCAGAGTCGCTATCGTCAGAATCATCTTCGACAGTTCTTCTATGTTGAGCCTTGAGAGCGATCGACTTCTTTGACTTCTCCTTTGGTGTAGCATCTTCAAATTCTTGAAGTTCCAACTCATGAGTGAGTAGCTTACCCATGAGTGTTTCTAGAGACATTGTTAGAGGTCGTTTCCTTCAATATTGTGTAGCCTTTGGAATTCAGTTCTTTGTGAGAGCTCGTAGAAGTTTGCGAATCTTCTCATGGTTACTGTATTCCTTGCCTAATAAAGATAAAGGATTTACAATATCCAAGAATCTCATAAACATCTGAGTGACGAATTCATTTGGCTTCATCTTGAACGCCTCGTACTCTTGAGTAAGTCTGCTGATCTTTGACTCCTTGACTTGTGTTGTTCCTTCGTGGGTTACTTCGAGAAGTTTTCACATTTCATTTGTTGTTGTGCAAGTCGACACCCTGTTAAACTCAGTTCTGTCTAAAGCATAAAATAAAGCTTTAATAGCACGTGCGTCAAGATTGGCTTTTTTTTCATCCTCAGTATATTTATCATGGGGTTTCAACTAAAATCCTCAACAGTAATACGAGGAGGCTTTTTGTAGCCATTAATAAATATAGACCATAAGTCAAAATCAAGAGATTTTAAGAAGAAACTCATTCGTGTTTTCCAATAAGTGTAGTTTATGCCGTCAAACAGTGGAGGTCTGTTTGTGGCTTGGCCTTCACTTGTGAATTTCACAGTTGCCATGTGTAATGCTATGATCTATAAAATAATTAAATATAATTGCAGTTTTACCTTGCTTTACCTATATAATCCGCTCTGATACCAATTGTAGGAACGAAGTCGTAAAGCAGAATACTCTAGAGGGGGTGAATAGAGTAGGTAGCAGAATATTGCTAATTAAAAACTTGTTAGCAGTTAGATCACAGAAAAATCAATAATCATAAAGTAATAAATGTAAAGAAAATAGATCAGAAGGCAAACGCAAACACAACGATTTATACTGGTTTCCCTCTTGTGAGGACTAGTCCAGTCGGAAGAACTCTAGCTTCCAGTTGAATCCACTATTGGAAAATCTCGCAAGTATTCATACGAAGTCCTTGCAACTTCTACAGACGCGAGCTTTGATACGAAGAACTCGACCAACTTCAGTTTTGAAGAGTCTTTCTTCAATCAAACCTCTGATTACAATTTTTCTGAAATCTTCTAGACCGCACCGTACCGGCAAATTGACTAGAGAATTGTAACTGGCTTGGAATTTAAAAATGAAAGCTTTTTAGAAAACTCTTTGGAAGAAACGTAAGCTTTAGAAGAGAAGATGAAAGTGAAATGGTGATTTGAAATGATCAGAATATCTCTCTATTTATTTATTCCAAAGGAAGTACTCTGCCAGAATTCAGACAGAATTAGGAAAGAACTCTATGTAATAATCCACAACTGAAGGGAGACCAAGTTCAAAAATCCAACGTTCACTATGGTCGAACTCTGGCCGAGTTCTGTCAGGCACTACAATAAAAAACCCTTTTTATAACGTTAAAAAATTGTAAAAGATCTTTTACAACGTTTAATAGAAGGTTGTTATATCCAGGGTTGTAAATGGAGTGTATCTTCCACAATGTTTGTTTGCACGTTGTAAAACCGTTGTTGAAGTTCTTTCCACAACAATTTACAAACATTTTTGAAATTTATACAATTTGACAAAAATCTTTCGACGACATTTTGTAGGTATTATAAAAAATAATTTTTAAACATATTACAAGTATTGTAAATAGAATTTCAACAACGTTCTACAGCTGTGGTAGAAACAATATCTACCATGTTCAATAAATGTTGTGCATAAATTTTGTACAACAGTGTACAAACATTGTAAAAAAAAGTTTATACAAATTTTAAAAAATATTGTATATGTTATTCAATCATGTTTGCCAAATGTTGTAAATAATATTTGTATATTGTAATTTAATATCAATAATTATTTTACAGTATTATAAATGAAGTTTACAACGTTTAGAAAAGTTGTTAAAATATTATCTTACAACAAATTTTAAACGTTGTGAATTGTGTTTCCATTTTAAATATATATATAATTTATAAATAAAATATATTGGTTGTAATTATAATACAAATATATTCTTCTAATTCCAACAAATTTGTCTCATCTGGAGCATACTGACGGGGAGCATTATTTGCTGCTTGTGCTACAAGGAAATGTTTAACTGCTCCTTGTACTATCAAGTTTGGTAGTAAATCATTAATGGTACATTTTACATAAAATAATTGGGGCACATTCATGTCTCATTTAACTAGTCGTACACTTGGAAAATCATAAGACATGTACAGTTAAAGAAAGACAAAAAAGCTTCTCATAAGCCTAAACAACATACTTAGTAAATATAAATGTAAGAAGGAGATACAGATTATTTAACACCAAAATACATTCTACACTACAAAAAGTGTGTATATATGCAAATACATTCTAAACATGATGGCACCATGATTCAAAAATTGAGAAAATCAAATATCAAAGTCTACTCACAACATAAGTATTACAATCTAACACCCACATAAATTCTCAACCAATTGCTTCTTAGAGAACCACATTTGTAAAATGTCATAGTTGGATTTAGTACAGAAAACACCCTCTAAATGCTCATATTACCAAACCTCAAAATAGGTTTCAAAGAATTTCAAACCTAAAATTCCAAGTAGTATTCTATATGACAGCCGTCAAACCTCACCAAGGAATCATGCCCCAAACTAGCACTAGAGTCCTCAAAGTTGACTCAGCTAGGCAAAAGTGTAGCTTTCTGCACTGAGTCGCCTACTGAATTCTGGGAAAGCATAAACAGAGGATTCAAAGTTGTTTTATTAAGACAGAAATTAACACGGGCCCTTGCCATAAAAGTACTCTGTGGGGCGCATATACCCACTTGGATACTAATCTGTCTCTGTTAGGCATGGTCTACTTGTATTTGCCTCTCCAATTGTTTTGGATATAAGGCAAGCTAAAAACCCCCACCTTAGGCTTATCTAGACCCCATAGTCATGAACAATGACTAGTTCCTTTATTACTGTCTTGCTATTTTAGGATAAGTTAATGGTTGGGGAATAACACTTGGTTAATCTTTTTAGTTGTATACATCTATTAACTGTTTGCTCAAGTCCACCCTTTGATTGCATGATTTAATTTCTTTACTGTAATCAAGAATCTCTCTCATATATAACATACAGAAGAAATCTCTAATGTGGTAATCATATTCAAGGCAGAGAAGACTATTGGGATTTGCTAGGATCCTCCACACACACCGTACCCGGCCTGGAGTCTGCTCTAGAAGTCGTTAGAACACAATCCCAGAAGTAGACTGACATCAGGTTGAGTGGTTTAAAGGAAACTTCTTAAAGATGAATACTTGTCTTTACAAAGCTATACTCAAGAGGGTACTGATTAAAGATAAACTTATTCAACATGGTGTACAAGTAGACCTAGATTGCCTTCTATTTCACTTATTTCACGAGAGTATAGAACAGACCTTCTCCATATGCTATATAGACTACAGTTAGGCCTCAAATACAGGAGTTGTAGACTGGAGGAAGAAATTAGGGATATAGCATGGAATAGCTCTAAAAGTTCAACAGTTATGAAGATGCATGCTAACTGTTATTGTTTGGCATATATCGAGAGAACAAACGATAGGGTATTTGTAAGTGAGCAGATTCAAAAAACATCGGTAGGTATTTCTAGGCAATGTCCTCCTCCATCTTTCGTATATTTGAAGTAGTCTAGCACCTCCAAAGGAAATTCGTTTAGCTGATTCGAATTTAGGACAATTGGACTGAACCAAGATTTTGACTAGAATCAGTTAGTTGGATGAAAAGTTAATAGAGCAGTTGTTGTAACGTTATGAAAGCCAGTTGTTCAGGCACCCAAGGGAATGGCAACTTTAAACGGCCCATCTAAGCAGTCTGTTGATTCACCAAATATAGTTTATTAGCTATAATTTCCGTTATGCATTTTTTTTAACAAGTCAAACTACATTTAGAAACGATAAGCATTTGATATTCAGTATCTTGGGCCAAGCTCAATTTACAAGTGTTCACTATAAATGTCAACCATTGAACATGGGGGCAGATCCTTAGCCTAATTTGCAATCCGAAACAACATAACTGTTGAATGACAACAAAACACTTTTCTATCAAATAGAGCAATAGAATTAAGTTCCTTTTCTCCATTTTAAAATATCCAAAGATGATCTTCTTGCAACGATTTAGCAAGGTTAGTCAAATTAAAACATGTGTTGCAAATTTGTCAGACAAAAAAATGGCATCTTCTGATCAACATGCTTTCAGTTATTGAGATAAATTCTATGGCAGAAGACCAAAATTCTGGTATATAACACATACCTTGAAAATTTTGATCCGTTGTAAATTGATACTCTCCAGCATACTTGGAGGGGTGAGCATTCTTTAAAAATTGCTGAAATAAGTTTACTTATTCATCAAAGAAAAAAAGTTGGTCACTATTTGTCTCTTGTTGAAAATTAAGATCCTATTTATTAATAAAAGTAAAATACCTAAGATGCATGGATACTCAAATAATGTCGTGTCAGTGTCGGCCATGACATTGAACTCTGAAATACAGTAAAACGTGCCAAAACTATAATGTCGTGCCTGTATCTTTATGTCATCATATATTTTGCCATGCAGCATATTAAAAGGCCTGTGACAATTTTGATATATAAATATTTATAAGAATGTGCAGGGAACCTTTGAATCGGATCTGAAAGAAAGACTATTAATCTATAAATAGACTAAGAGAACATGATTGATAAAAAACTCCTCAAATCATTAAAAAAAGACAAGATGATAATAGTCTCCAATAACTTTGAATCTTATGTTCACACAATGATATACATCAGGAAGCACAGAAATCCAAAGTCTGTTGCCATATCTACTTCAGATCATTTGGAACATGTAACAGACAACAAGACACTCAAAATACACCAAGACAAGCACTGGAATCTAATAATTCAAACTATTAATTGAGAAGTACTTACCCAGATTGCTAATAAAATAAGGCAAAAATTAATATATCAAGTTCATACCGGTTCCAACTTTTATACCGTTCCAGATGTCATGCTCCTTCTCCCTCAACAGATCAATGCATTTTGTATAACAACTGCCTTTGATGTTTGAGACTCCAGTTTCACTCCAACAATGCACATCATTACTAATTAGCAGCCTGTTGTGAACCCTGGATAAAGATTATACCAGTACCTGAAAGAAAAAAATTAATGAATTCTTCATGCCAAGACAAATTATCCAACTAGTATCTGCGTAGAGCACTAGGTTCACAACACATTTACCATAACCATAATGGACCCAACATAGTACAATTATTATTCTTCCAATTATAATTGAAGCAAAACTGCATAAATCACCAGCAATGTTTTGAAATTGTAACGTAATAAAGATTAAGATATCTCAGAAATTCTATGTTGTTCCACATCTTTGTCTTCTTTATATTCTCTAACAGCAAAAATTTGCCTCTTAGCTAGTTACTTTCATGTTTTCTTCATTTAATCTCACTTTCTTAGCATGGATGTGCAAAGCAACAATTGTTATCATTACACATGTGGTTAATGTGAAGATCTTTATATGTCCCACAATATTTGACCCATGGAACACCTTTCGGGAATATGTTAGTCAAATAAAGTAGCAGGTTATTATATACCAACAACTTCATTCTAATTCTACAATTGTACATCAAATCCACATTAAGCATTATATAGTGATCAGTTACAATATTGGTTGTTGACAACTGCTGCAAAATATGATTGAAATATTGGTAAGTTAAAGAAACAAAAAAGAACCTATTATATCCACATTTAATACAAGAACACAACTTTAAGGCCCCCAATCAAGCAAATCCAAAAAATAAATAAAGCAAACCTCACATTGCACCATTAAATCCATCAAGTAGGCAATGCAATCACTCAAATATAAGCAATTTTACCATAAAAGTATGACATCTTCTTATTGTATTTTGGAGTCTGCGTAGCATCCAATACATTTTTCGCAATGCAACATAAAGGAACAAAAATTAAAGGTCTTTTACCAATTAAACTTGCATCGACACTCAAATAATAGGTCCCGTGTCTGTATCGTGATGTATTTGTGCCCGTGAAACATAACAATGTAATACAAATAGAATATCCATAAATGGTGAGAAACAGGACAAACCTACGAGAGGCTAGCAAGAAACGAGAGCATTGCCCCCTTTGCGAGAGCCCCCTGCCCACCGACCATTTTGCACCTGCGAGCAGATCTTCTCGTACGCCGCTCCACACATATTTGCCAACAAAAACTAGTCACACATGAATCGAATGCTAAAAACTCATAATTTTACTATCAAAGTCGACCAACAATCTAAGAAAGAGAGAAAGAGGCGACCTCCTCTAGTCAGCGAGCTGGATTATATGATCCAGACTACGACTCGCGGCTCGGAGGGTCCAGTGACCCTACACTTTGGGTAACTGTAAAACCCCTAAATTTCTACTTTTTTTAAAAATAAATTTGGTACTGATAAAATTTTTACTTGTATTGTACGTCGCGTAGTTGCATTGTACGTCGTGCGCAAAATTTTGCTTTTCGTAATTGCTCGACGAGTGCGATATATGAGCATACATATTTTAGAAAAATATTTATTTCTATTTTTTTATAGTTTCAAATAATAGATATTAATTAGTTTTGCTATCATTTCTAAGCTTGTTATTTTTACGTTATTTCTAAAAGTTATTAAAAATAATAATATTTTTGTACACTAGAAAAGCATAATTATGTAAAGAATATTTGTGCTTATATATGTCATAAATATTTTATTAAGTTTATTTTTAAATAATAATGTATTTTTGAAATTATTATATAGCATTTTTGGAAAATATATTTTGGCAATATTGTGGCAATTTAAATCTTGATTTAATTTTTGGATTTATTTAAATAGATTAAATTAATATCTATAGTTGGAATTTGAATTATCTCATTTGGTTTTAAACTAAAGGATGTAAATTAATTAGATTTAATTGATTTTGATTTGGATTGATTTAAATTAATAGATGAATTATCTATTTTGGGTATAACTATCCTAACCCTTATCTTAATGGGAATTTCCACATCCTATAAATAGGCAGGTACTCCTCCATTATTTTTTCTCCAAAAATTCCTCCACAAAATTTCTACGAAGTGTACGTGCATCGTGTCGTGTCCATGCCATTCCATTATCTTCCCATTTTCTATTACAATAACATGTTTCTTCTCCTGCATCCGACAACCCCGGACACGTCCCCTAAAATATGTCTGCATGACAAGTCCCAAATCCCTAATTCTAATCCCTAACCCTAACCCTAATTTTGTCGAAGCCACGACCTAACACCCTACCGCCTCCCCAAGCCATCTCACCACCGAACCAGACCCTGCCAAAATCAGCCGAGTCGACCACCGTCCACCTCAACTCCACTGCACACCGTTACTCTCCAGCGACCAAACCAACCCCCGGCCGCCCTCGTATTTTCCCTCGACCACACGACCCACCATCCGCGTGGCTCATCCCGACCACCGCCAACCCAGCACACCACAACCCCGGCCATCCTCGGCCACTCCTCTGTTACAACCCAACGCCAAACCACCACATCGTCCCTCCGACATCCCTCCGGTGGCCGAGCGCCACCGCGACAAGCCCAAAACCCCCTAATTCGCCGCCCAGAGAAAAAAATAAAAAAAACCAACCTGAGCTTCCGCCACCACCAACCGCCGAGCAGCCCCAGCCCAGATCGACTGACGGCCGAGCCTCCTCCGGCCAAACGTCGTCGCCGCACAGCCCAGCGCCGACCACCCCTTGCTCCGGCCGCCCGTAAAACCCTCCTTCCCTTCTTTCCGAGCCGACCTTCCTCCGCCCGGAACCCTCGCTGAAACCCTCCTTCCTACGACCTCCACCGCGTTTCTCCCGTCCTCCACTCCACCGCGAGCCGCGCGCGCGCAACCCCAGCTCCGCCGACCAAAATTGCCTCCGCCCGACGCCGATCACCCTTTCCCGAGCCGCCGGCCCTCACTTCCCCTCCGCCGCGCGCGTCTCTGCCGAACCCGACCGCGCCCGCCCCCGCCTGCGACCGGCCAACCGCCACCTCCCTTCTCTCTCTCTCCTCTCTTCTCAATTTCTTGATTTTTCCTTCTCTCTCTTTCTTCTTTTACTCGGGACGAGAGCAGGCAGCACTGGCTGCCTTTGGGTTTTCAATGTTACGTTTTTTTTTTTACTATAATTTATTTCATTTTCTTCTTTCTTTTTTTTATTTTCCAAAGATTATTGTAGGAATTAAGTAGATTATTATTATTAATATTATTTGTTATTTTATTATTGTTATTACTATTAGATGTTGATTGATATTTAGTTGTATTTTGGTGAAAGCAACACTACAGCTGTTGTATTTGCTGTTATTATATTATTATTATTATATTATTATTATTATTATTATTATTATATTTTCTAATGTATATGATATAACCTAAATAACATATCTTATAATCATAGTTTTTTTTTTTATTCAGTTTGAGTAACTATACTATTAGTACTTGTTATATAAAATTTATACTTTCAAATGTGGTGAAAAATATTTCATGTTTTCGTATCTAAATAAATTATAGCTTTTTTAAAACCCTAGAAAAATCTACTTTTAGCTAGCTAAAATAAATCACTACTTTGGTCTACAGAATTTTAGTCTTGAACCTAGATGATTTTGAGATTCCCAGATATTAATATTTTCAAGTATTATAAAATATTTTCGAAATCGTATATAGATTAATTATTCAAATACTTCCTATTATCGACCCTTGTCCATGACTAATCCTAGATTCCTATTTCCTCACCAAATCTGTACTTCTCCATGTCCACCCTAACTAAATTAACCCTTCTTGACCCAACGGAACGGTCTGTGCCACCATCAGAGGTCACCTTGTATAGTTGTTGCACCGAAGTCGCAGTTCATGCCAGCTTGATTATTGCAGCACACCAAGCGTCCTACCAGGCAAAACACCTTGTCATTTGTTGTTTATTTATTTTAGCTCATATTTCATGCATTGTTCATTATTTTCTTTATGCAAAATAAACTGTGATACATGGCATAACCTGTTAGAACTTACTGTTTATTATTATTTCCTGCTATGTATTATTTTTCTTACACATTATACCTAGATTTAAGGGACCACCTTGTGTGTTGCATTCATTGGCCTTGACACGTTGTAACACGAAGTTGTGTGTCGCATGTAGAACACAGACATGCGTGACTGGCTGGCCACCGGTGTTTAAGCCGTGCGATAGGAATAACCGCTAATAGATGTTGCATGCTAGTTTGACTTAGCGGTTATAGAGGTTTTCTGTTGTGGATACAACATAGTAGGCATTGGGCGGGGAGGACAATTCCTTAGCGTATGGGCTTCGATGCACTTTCCCTTTTGTAACCCGTGAGCTCCGTCGGAGACGCGGGTCAGATTACCCATATTACTGACGGCCACTGACGTTCTGCGGAACGTTATGCTCTTACTGATGGGGCCTCTGGTGCCCCAAGGGGGGACCATGCCGATCCTATTTAGCCAGGGCCCATGCATAGAAGGATTGTTCTTAACTACATTTTACTTAGAACGGTTAGGCACCTTTATCCGTTAGGTACGAGTACTTTTGGTTTGGGTACTTGTATCTGACCGTAGCTTGGAACAATAACTTGTCACGGATTAGTTCGTCACATCTTGTCCTTGTTTGGTTGTAGATGTGACTTACTACTTCGATAAGAAGGTATTGAACCTTGTTGGGGTCCGGATACCATATTGGATTCATAGCATGGAAAGATACGTCACCGTGAATTAGTTTACCATCTCCTGTCCTTGTTTGGTTGGGGGATGGTACGCTTGTTCAATAGGTGTGTATTGGACCAGTTTAAATTCAATTAACTTATTTATTTGAGCAATATTTATTCAGTTTATATGGCATGATATTATGTCTTGTTACGTCCCTCTGAGGACCCGGTTATCTCTCTAGGTGTGTGCTCTTGACTTTCGTAGGTATTCTAGACGTGGCCATGATCGTTACTATTCTTCGAGGATGATTGCACTTTGATCATCTTCGCTTCGCTCGCCAAAATTATTATTTTGTATCATGTATTTCTTTTCATAGTTGGTAGTAGATTTGTCTCGCCCAACTACATGTACCAATGACAATTCTTAGTTGATTATATGATATTTTTATTCATTTATTTTTGTGGATGAGATTAGTTATGGTTCTACTGCATTTTACAGATTACGTATATTTACTATACGGCTGGCATGTCTACGTTCCTAGTCCTACGTATTTTGGGACTGCGACGTTACATATTTTTGTGGTGGCCCATGCAGGTCAAGATAAATTGTTTGGTTACTTTACCGTGCCAAGCAAGCCTGCGAATAGGATTAGAAGTCTAGGATCTCATCCACATACTTGACCTCTTTCTTCGATTCCATATTCGACCGACTCATCGATTGCATCTTACTTGATTCCTTCTATCATGATTCTTATCTTCCCTTCGTGCTTGCTAGAGATTGACCCTACTAGTTAGATGTCCTCAACACCCTTAGCTAAATTCTTTAAGTTGGGTAGAATACCCCACGACCTGACACACCCTTGACCATTAAGAGAATACAAATAGTATTATCTAGACCATAGAGACTAGAGGAATTTAACTCATTTGGTCAACCAAGCCTTGGTCAATAAAATCGTAGAATGATAGTATAGGAATAAACAAGACTTAGATTCTTATGACTCTTAGACTATTCATATTTGTTCTTTATTTCAATCTTAATCTCGTGCCTATATTTTACCACCATGACTAATGTTGCTACTATAATCTAGTTTTGCAAACTCATCCATTTATTGAGTTTGTTCATGACTTATGCTATTGAGCGCGCTCACTAACATATTGTCTAATCAGAACCGGTGCATGATGGTCTGATCAACCGAGTACACTTTGGTTTACTTATATCTATCATTCTACGTGGATGGGGACATAGCTAAACTTGTCCTTTAGAGTCCCATCCGCAACTGTCTTGGCAAATCCTTTTGAAATTTTTTTCGGTCGTCTTGAATCACGTATTTGTATTCGATAACGTCTCCTTTGAACTCTATATTGCTTTCGCCTTCACCTATTTTAGAAAGATGAATACGTTGTACTAGAACCTTCTCTAGCCTTCATATCGATTATGATTATTATCACTCGATATTGCTATATCTTCATCCTAAACTACTCGTCCTTTTCTCGGCCCTATCATGACCTCCTAATCGCTTAATATAGGAGTGAAATCTAATTCGTCCTCTAAATCGTGCCTTCAACCTACTCTCAAGAAGCAATAACTTTAAGGTCTCTAATTTATTTTATTTTTCTTGAACCTATACTATTCTTTATTGTACGTTATCTTCACCATTTTCCTTCTTGCGTTAATCCATAGTTATTTCGCCCTTATTGATATCACGACTCTAATGTATGTTTTCCTTAAACGTTGTTTCCTTGTCTCGCCTAATGATTTGACCGTGCTTCCTTATCGATATAACCTTGTACCTTCTCACCCCATACTAATCCTTAATTTCGATGACGAAATTCATTTAAGTTGGGTAGGATGTTGTAACGCCCCAGTCCCAAATACTTAAGACTAGATACGTATTCATGCCAGCTGCATACATACGAAGTATACCCCAATATATGGAAACCTCGTATGAAATATAAGATGCAAAATGCAGTAGAACCATAATAACTAAATCTCATCCACTAAATAAATAAATGATATAAAAGCAACTTTGAATTTGTCATGTATACAATCATTGGACGGAGACAAAGTCCACTACCAACTATCTCAAATAAAATGTACAAGAAGGAATAGATGAAATAACAAGACGAGCCAAGTGCAATCATCTTCGAAAGGATGGAGAAGATCACTGCCCGACTAGAACACCTGCAATATCACAGAAGCACACACACCTGGAGAGATAACCAGGTCCTCAGAGGGACGTAACAAGATACAGGAAGAACATGCCATAAATACTGAATACAAAATATGCCACAAAGAAAATAAGTGACAAGACAACAATAAGGTAATCTAACCATACTACTGTGTTTATGCAGTTAAGAACAAACCTCCAACGCATGGGTATCTGGCTCAGTAGCAGTAATCTCAGGTATAGTCCCATCAGGATACCAGGGACCTCAAAGCATAACATTCCTCGAATGTCAGAGGCCAGCAGTATCAGTAATAGAAAAGTGCATAAGGACCCATACGTTAAGGAACTGTTCTTCCCATCCAATGCCTAACAGAGTCACATCCATGTCTCATATACCTCTACTAACTGCTAAGTCTCCTAACATGCCACTATTAGCAGTTAGCCCTATCGCATGCGCATGGAGGATCAGCCCATACACAAGAACCTCTACATGCTACTCATCTCACACATCCTCGTGGTACAACTGTGTCAAGGTATATGCGATACACACAGACGGTAGTCTCTTAACTCTAAGTCCACATGCAATTAAAGGATAATAACAAAGTATCTAATATCACTGAGCAGGCAGTAAATCAAGAACTAGAAATAAATGAACAGTGATATGTAATAAAATTCAAACTAAAAATAAATAGTATAATGGCAAGGTATCTTGCCTGAGGTTATGTGCAAAGGGAATTATCCAATAGCTCGAACCGGCAAAATAAACAAAGCAAGAAAAGCCAAATCCCGCAGATGACTCCGGATGCTGCAACAAACATCACGAGAGTTTGGAATATAAGATATACCTAGGAAATGCCTGTCCAAAAGTCTAATTCTGGAACAGGGGCAAAATCGTAATTTTGGGTCAAAACGATATCCGCCGTTGGACCCGCTTTGCACCGAAATGCGTGCCAAGGTATGGTCTCTAAAGTCATTAAATTACATGTCTACGATTTCAGTTTGAGGAGAGAACTCAACGGTATGTCCAGTTTTGGATTCCGATGAGCCGTGTACAAAATCGCCCGTTTGAGTGGGTCGTGGGCCCGCCAAAAATGGGTTCCGATTCGACCTTCTCAGAATCGAACCAAACTTGGCACATAGGACCAAATTTCGTTCCGGACCTATTGGCGCAAGTTTTGTCTCGATTCGACGACTGTACACGAAGTTATGGCAAGTTTTAAAATGCCGATACGGGGGTATCTCGACGGATACGCGTTGATTTCGTCGCGCACACGCGACGAAACTGAGTTCCGTCAGTTCCCATACGTCTGCAACGTCCATATGTCTTTCGATGCATATAGCGCATGACCACGTCGCCGATTTGTCGGGGCACACGCCATATCGGACAAATTTCAGAAAATTAATCTAATTAAACACAGATTTTTCCTCAACTTCAACATCAATCTACTTTTACACACAAATCGAAATGACGATCCAGAAGATGCGTTACGATCTCGGTTATGTTGTCTTTTACTATTTTTAATTAGTTCCTATTACTTTACTGTACAGCAAGAAAATTGGCCGACAAGTTGTCATTTTAAAACAATTTTTAGCGTTACAGAAAATAGATTTTTGTTCAACTTCGTCTCGATTTTTCGAGCAAGTTAATGGGTTGTTTTCGAAATCCACCTGGGATCTCGAAGAGGGTCAAGTCTACTTTCCAAAAATCTTACGGATCGAAAATCAGTACTACGAGTAAAAAGTTACGTCGTAGGGAAGTAGGGTACCTTGAGTAGGAAAACTGCTCCGTGGGTGACGAGGGGCTGACTTTCGATGCTCCGTTCGTCGCGCACAGAGCTCCGTCGTGGGTGAAACGAACTCGTAAGGGGGTATGATCAGTCGCAAATTTCGTTTTGGAAGTCTAGGTTTTGATGTTTGTAGAAAAAGTTATATTTATAACAACTTTCAACAAAACTTCATACTAATAGGTTTTGGATTTGTGAATCCCCACGGCCATGGGCTAATTCGTGAGCAGCAAGCACACCTTGGGTGGGCCCGCCCACTTAAGTGGGCGGCTGGCACATGTATACACGTTTTTTTTTCCTCTCTCTAACTAAAAGCCTTTAACAAGGCTGTCAAGATTCAGCCTGGCCCGCCCTCTGCTGGTGTGGGGCCGGGCCTTTTTTTTTTTTATAACTATTATATTATATACATATATATATATATATTTTATTTATTATATATATATATATATATATATATATATCTATATATATATATATATATATATATATATAGATATATTATATTTTTATATATATATATATATATATAT